>BOSO01005925.1:46066-56847 GCA_018403395.1 Gorsachius goisagi
GTGTATTTTCTTTTTGGCAGGGTTCTCTTTGTCCACTTGAAAAGGTCACCTGTCCACTAAATGCTAGCATTGCACCCAAATTGTAATTGCAAATGGGAACTCTTAACCTACACAGTTCCCACATCTGAATGCACAATTTGTGTAATTGTACATTAAATTTGGGCTTATGTCTGCGCTTACCTGCATTTCAGTTATCCTAACTGAAATGTGCTTTGGTCATTCAGATTTAGACTCTACTTTTTGTACTATGAAGCTGTTTTGCCTACAGTTAGATCCTCATATTTTTAACGCCCCTTCAGAGAAAAGCGATCAACTGTTTTATGTCAGTGACTAGTCTGTGTGTTGCCATTCACATGTCTTCCTGTTCTGGAGCAGAAGATAGGGTTAATGTATTTGTGGTAGGTGCCATCTTTATGTAAGCTAATGTGTTGGAAATAAAAGAGAGACTAAAAAGTCATTACATTCAAGAAAAGAAGAAATTAAGGTGTATGAACATTGTGGTAAATCTTGCATTGGATTCCAGATACTACTTTCTTTCATCTCTGGAATGTGGTAGAAATCTCTTGGTCAGCTAAAGCTCCTAAGTGTGCTCTCTCAATTTTAAGCATTATGCTTGCACTTGCCTTTTATCGCAGTAAAGCACTTGCTTTTGGGAGGAGTTTTATTTGAACAGTTAAAGGATGAGGATGGTATTTTTTTTTTTTTTTGAAGTGTAAATGTTTTCCTGTTTGAAGCTGGGGACATTGAACCTACAATTGTAGAATTATTTATTATTATTAATGCTGATTCTTGATGAGGTTCCTTATCTACTGAGAATTATGACCACTTCCTCTAGGTCTTTGTTGGCTCGTTATTTCCACTATGTAGAGCTAAAACAAATTATCTTGGGTATTTTCCAATTAACTTTTTCACTTTGGAATGGTAAATGCACCTTACTCAATGCTGGATAAATCAGGCTGCGTTAACATGGTAAATAAAAAATCCTATCAAGAATTAATGTGATAGCGGGTTAAAAAAGCCCCCAGCAAACCCCACAGCTGTAACTGCAGTTTTTGTATAGGTTGAAATGGGTCCCATTGACTGTTTTTCACAAGGCTGTGAATTCACAAGAAGGAAGGTCTGGTTTTAAGGTGCCTAACAGCTGGTCAGCGGCATGATGCTGCACGATGCAAAATGTGACGCACTCATATACCCTCATGCTCCTCATCCAAACTTCCTCAAAAAGTCCAGGAAGCTATGTGGAAATTGCTCAGGGCTCATGTTTTCTGGACAGATAGAGAGAGGACTTAAATGCTATGCATGTGGTGTGGCAAAGTCAGCAGAAGTGTGACATTGTGCTACATGTGACATACACTACAAGTTGAATTTGTACTGCTGGGTGATGTGAGCATGCATGTAATAAACCCGGAAGCAGTGCTGAAGACTGAGACTGTTTTCTTTTTAAAGTAGTTTGTGGTTTTAAGAATAATTTGAGTTTTGTACTAAATTGCCTACTGCTGTGGAGTTTACTGTGCTAGAACTCGCTGACATTTTAAGCTGTAGACTGAGAAATACAAAGTATGTTGCTTCTAGCTTGCAAGATAGAGTTTCTTGGAAAGCCTTCAATTTATTCCTGTATTGCCACAGTTAAAACACAGAAAATTCTTCTTCCTAAGACAGGGAACACAGATCCTTGATCTACCTTTGCTTTCTGTCAAAGTTTTAAAGACAGTAGTAAATTTAAATTGTCATTCACACATTTCCCCCTGTGTCGCTAATAATGAATCCAGTTAGTTTTGGATGATAAATACAGTGGAACAGAGACTGTAATTAGAGCAAGGTATCTTTCCCGTTGTGATGCCTGTTGGAGCACTGCATCTCATTTCCACTGCTGAGTTTATACTGCAGTGTGACAGCAAAGAGCATTTTGTCTTTTTTCTAGTGGCTTATGAAGTTTTAAATACCTCTTACGCCATCCCTGGAGGGGGTGCCACCTAAGCCACTTTGTCTCAGTTTTCCTGTGTGACAGCAAATAAATCCACTAAAATAATGGATAGAAACTGTCTGTGCCCAGGAGGCCAGAGATGTCTGTTTCTTCAGTGTGAAGTTCAGGTGTTTTGTCACTTGGGTGCACGTCAGCCACAGAAATCCCTTCCCTTTGCTCCTGCTTCCCCCCAGCTTATCTTAAGTCATCACCAGGCTCCACTTAGTAATAAATAGCTTAAGGTAAGTGTGGCCAGCAGAGGCCAACAGATGAGGAAAGATGCTTCCCTGAATGAGGGAGAGCATGAGAAGAGGACAGGCTGCTTCCACACTCTGGCCAGTGGGAGGCAGGGAATCGGGAGGGAGAAGCCTGATAGCATTAGGTCTGTTTCCCCTTTCATTCATTCTATTCCCTGGCTTTCTTTAATGGTGGCTGTCTTTCCTGCACCTGCCAGACACTTCCACAGAATGAAATAAGGGCAGAAACACTCCTCTAGCCATGGGCAGAACTGTCTGGGGTGACATAGAGCCATGCAAGCTGTAGGCAAAACAACTCCCAACCTTTTCATCTTGCGTACGTCACTGGGGCATACCTTGAGGTCCAGTTGGGACTCCAAAGGATCCTGTCACAGTTACAAAATTTATGACAATTCAGAGTATTTTAGGTAGGAAACCATTGCATTCCTAATATTAGGTCAGTGTAAAAATGGAATATGATACTTCCCTGTGTCCAGTGTTAGTTAGTAAGTTTGAGATACAGAAGAAAAATCAACCTTGGATTTATTAGTAGAAGCCACTGCTCTTTTCTCCTACGTTGTACAGATTCAGGAGTGCATTTGCAACAGGATTAGCCAAGTGCATCCTGTAGGCTAGAGAGGGTTTTATAGCAGCTTTTATCCCTTCATTCCTTTATATCTTGTTCAAGTGTCTTTCCTTGGCTACTTTAAGCAGAATATAAGCCAGCTGAATACTGGCAATGCATTTTTATGTGATCAAGGATGGTCTGTGAGCTGAGGTAAGGTGGTGTATAATGCTGGAAATGTTCATGTTGGAGTGTGGTGGCAGTATACTTTCCGGGGGCTAGAATTACCTGATCCTGGGAATGTAGTCTTACTCTGGTAATATGTTATATTTGTTGAAAGGAAGAGGCAGCTATTCCTCTGGATGAAATGCACAGTCAATATTGGAAAGACTTAGCAAAGTGAAAACAAACAGTAAGTGTCTTTCTGTGAAGCTGTCCACATGAAGAGAGGAGGAAGTTCCCTTATGCTTATTGTGGGCTAAGAATAACCACATCAGATATTACTACAGAACAATTAACATTTAATAAAGAACACCCTGTGCTAGTGGTCTCTAAACTGCAGCATAGGCAAAATAAGATTTGCCTATGTGAAATAAACAGGCAAACGGATTTTGAAGATAGTTATTCCTTGCTTGTTCTCAAACCTCCCAAGAAGCAGTGCTTTTTGAACAAATCTTAGTGAGAAGAGGTCACAGTGACACTGGTTTAGTTGGTTGGTTGTTTTCCCCCCCCCATCTTTTGGTTGGGAGTGTTCTCTGTCTTTAACCTGCAGCTGGGGCATCTTGATCCCAAAGGTAGGGGAAGAATTAGTTTCTGCAATATGGATATGTAGTGTTGCAGGCTGCTTCTGGCAAGTTGACTGTTATGTGCCATCTGATGGGATGCTCAGAAGTGTTTGTGTGTGTGTGTCCCCAGATTTGCAGCATACATGACTTAGGATGCTTGGGGACTGTGGGCTACTCCCAGTGCTGATTTACAACCCATGTTTAAGGGCTCAAAACTCTTGGAAAGTGTGATGGGGGGAAGTGTTGTGGGGAAATGGCTGTTTGAGTGACCAGTATGACAAGCAATTTGGGGATTTCAGTTCGTATTGTACATGTTTTGTTTCCTATGTATTACTGACATGGTAAGGAGAAAAGGCAACTCAGTTCTTAATTTTCTTGGCCCATGTGAATACCTTTGCATGTATAGGATACATAAGTGTTGTATTTTTTGTGATCACAACATGTAGTGTGGTAAGATACTCAATAAAAATAACAGGTTGCTGCCACCACAAACTCAACAAGAGCAGATTGATGCAAAGGGAATTTAAGCACTTGAGATTTAACTTGGTTCATCCTATAGATGCATCCAAGTTGTCAGGATAGCTACTGAACACCTCCTACAGTTCTTGTTTTTCTTTTTTAATTCCATTTGCCACCCACAAACCAGGAATGCCAAGAACTGCTTGTCACAGCCTCTGGAAAGCAGTATCAAGAGGATTAGTATGAAATTGTAGAGGTTTGTTGCAATGGGAGCAGCTGTATGAAAGTGCTGAGAATAAAATAGTCGCAAAAAGCCAAAGTCTGAGCATGTTATCAAAGTTAACTCATGGGTAGCACCAGGTCTAAAGCTCGTCATTGCCTTCAAGCTTCAGTGTGTAATGTTTGGGTTTTCTGTTAATGATTGAGTATGACCAAGACACCACAGTAAGCATTAGGACCTCCTGGTACCAATATGGTCATGCCACAGTTTGTAAGCCATTCATACATTCTTTGGGTCTGTTATCAACATGATATGTCAAATGCTTTTTCCTGAAAGAGGGAACTGTGACATGTATAAGTGATACGCTTATCTTCACAGTAAATGTTGGGTAAAGTGATTTATAAAACTTGCTGATGTATCTTGATAAAATTGGCAGCTGTGGAACCTTTGGTACTGCTTTTGTCCTTATTTTTTGTTGTGCTTTTTGGGTTTGGTATGGTTTGTTTTCAGAGGGGTAGGTTTTGGGTTTTTTTAGTAGGTACTTTTTTCAGGTGTATTTATGATGCTGGCTTGTAAAGGTCTAAATTTGTTTCTCTTATTTCTTAGAAAGTTCAAATAGATCAAGCAGTTTTCATTCTGCTGCACTGTCAAGAAGCTTAGACATCTGAGTATGATACAGGTGAAGAGATGCAGGCTGCATGTGGTTCTGGTAGTTCTCAGAATCAGTTTAATGAAAGCGCGTTGTGAGTGTTGAATGTACTGATTAAAGTCATTTAGAGTGAGTTGCATGTGCACTTCAGCTCACAATTGCACTGATTGAGACTTAAATGTAACTCTGCAAGACTCTCTCTTGAAAGACTAATTAAAGAAATACCAAGGCTGAAGGGAACATTTTGTGGTTTGTTTATTTATTTAAAGAGAAAGGACCCTTACATAATTTCCTGTAGAGTTGTTGTTAATGTTTTTATGGTCTCTTTTGGGTTTTTTTTAATTTGTTTTGAACATCATTGGGTAGTGTTAAGAATTCGCTTGCTTCCTGTTTTCAAAGGAGACACATTTATCATGTTTGTCATCATTAAGTTCCTGGTCATGCATGTCTCCTAACTTGTATACTTATTTTGGGGTCTCTTGCCCTTGAACCAGTGGTACTGCTAACCCAAAATCTGTAAAGTTCCAAGTGGCATCGGCATTGTAAATTATAAATTTGGGGTTGGCTTCTAATTTTTTTTCAGCCCTTTTAGGATTCATTTCCAGGCTCTTCCACGCTGCCATGAGCACTGAGACTATATAAAAATAAAGACAATGCTTCATGTCAGAACATACCCAACCACAAATACCAAGAGTCTTTTAATACTCCTGACTAATGAGTCTTTACAATACAGGGAGTTACCAGATGGTCCTAATTAAAACAGTGGGTATCTAGAGTAGATCCTGGAAGCCCAGTCACAGATGATAGTCCAGTATTATAGAACTGCCATGGGTCCTGCATTTCTGAGAAACGAGGAATTGTTAAAGAGGTGTCAATATTGTCTCAGAGTTGCTTAGTTGTAGCATGGGAAGGAAGTGATATTTCTGTAATGTTGGTAATGTTTTAACTGCTTGTCTTCAGGAATACCAAAGCAAATCTGCTGTTCTGCCTTGCTTTATAAAGTGCTGGATGAACTTGCAGGTTTGCAGCAGGGGTAAAATCTTAGTATTGACGAGGTTCAGCGGGACTCATGTTCAGTAGTTGCACAAAGCAGTTTTAGAGCAGGGGATAGTTACAGTAGGTGTCAGTTTGGTCCCAAACAAAAGTGCTGCTTGGAACAGACCCAGTACAAAGGAATTCTCTTGGCAGGCCCTATCTATGGATCTATATTCACAGACCACTGTCTGATCTTCCGCTGGTTTGCAGGACAGCTGAAGGAAATCCCTTTGCTTTCTGACGCTATGAAATAGCATTGGGTAGTGTTAAGAATTCAGAGCAGACTCAAAGATTTCGTAAAATGAAAATTACGGAAAAGAAACTTACACAAGGTTAAAGCTGGCTTTGTAGCTCACGGGGGAGTGAAGAGGTGTAAGCATGCTGTGTAAAGCATGAGTTCTGTCTACTGTTTTAAATGACTGAAGTCACCTGCATCTTGATGCACCAATATATGTCACTATTACTTCAGTCTTGATTGTTCAAGACGACACAAATAAATTAAGTTGCCACTTGCCATTATTTTTCTATTGCCTAAGGCAGATGAAATGAGCCTGGTTTACAAAGCTTGTATCATGCCTGTTTTGGAACTGTTTGCTAGAGTGCCACATTTATATTAGTTCACTGCACACAGTTGTGCCCAGAATTTATGGATAATTGGCTAGGCTTTCAAAGCTCTCTCTAAAAATATCTGCACACAGTTTTAGTTAAGTTTCCTGCGATTACCAAGTGACCTTTTGTTTGAAAATCCAGCCACATGGTCCTAATAACACATTTTTAAAATTGGATAGGAAGAGAAATAATGCCTATTTGGGTTACTAGTAGTGCCTAATGTCTTTATTGACACTGGAGAGATGTAGCAGCAGTCTACTTTGTGTACATGCATGCGGGTTGTAGTTAAGTTTCTGCTTTTCCTGTTGGTCTTGGCAAAATGAACAGTACTTTTCTTTACTCTTGATCACATACCCACAGAGTGGAAGATGTAGGTTTTATATCAAGCCTTAAGAATATGCCTGATCAGGAGATCTTAACTCCTGCTCCAGGATAGTAAATGGACAAGGTCTGGTAGCTGAGCTGTGTTGTTAATAATTCGGTGATTGCTCGCTGCTCCTTTCTTGCCTGGGTATCAGTGAAGAGGAAGCCCACATTACAAGAGATGTTGTTTTCTGGGCAGACGTTTCATTGACACACAGTATTTTTTCCCTGCAAGCTGGTCAATGGTTATATTGAGGCAAATAGAAGTATAATGCTTCATGTATAAATGCAAAGGAGTATATAACCCTGGATGTCTTGTCTGTTTTACCACTAGTATATTGATTTATTTTGTAGCTGTTAAGCCTCCCCCCAAGCTTCCATTCCTGCTTTCAGTCTCCCTTTTATTTCTCTTGCTCAAACAGCAATGAAAATGGCAGGATTTGTTGATGCAACTGTTTTGCACTGATATGCAAGGCTTGTTTAGAGCTGAATTTCCTGAAGACTTGGTTTCTCTATTCTCTTCATAAAAATCTGGTGGGATTCTGTGCCTTTCCTTTTGCTTTTTAGATCACATTTTAGGTACAGTTTAGCTGGGAAAACAATTGAAA
This sequence comes from Gorsachius goisagi, assembly GCA_018403395.1. Classification (NCBI taxonomy): domain Eukaryota; kingdom Metazoa; phylum Chordata; class Aves; order Pelecaniformes; family Ardeidae; genus Gorsachius; species Gorsachius goisagi. The sequence continues at coordinate 53,559 of BOSO01005925.1, forward strand.
GAACTCTTCTTCTAGAGACTCGTGTTGCTGTAAATAATGGAGATAATTCCAGAAAAAATTGAAACTCCTCTTAAATGGCCTGTCAACTGGAGAGTATGCAACTCTGATCCCCACTTCGTTCCTATAGGCAGGAACGCGTTAGACAAATTAGAAGGGTAAGAATCAAGTATTTACTTTCCTACCTGTTTATTCTTTTCCATTTGGGTTCTCTTGACTGTGTATCAGAAAGATCCTGGCATAGGTCCAACTCAGCCAAGCTGTACGTATTGGCTGTTGACTGGAAATAAATTTGTACAATAGGGAGACAGATTATGAGAAGTGACTTCTCCTGCATGGATGATAGTATAGGCGCAGTTAATGCTCCAGGGTGTTTGCAGTCTCAAACAGACTGGCGTTCCTCAGGAGACTTGTAGAGAGGTATTGAAGGCAAAGATGACTAATCTCATCTTAGTGAAATTTTGTGTGCATTATGGTTCTGTTTCGTGCTTTGCACATGTTACAAAAGTATAGCTTGATCTAATCACTATGCAGGATGTCCCATAAATAAGGTAAGAGTGTCCAAAAAGGATGGGGTTTTTGTGTTCATGGGCAAAAACCCAATCACCGCTTGCTTTTAGTTCTAACTCTGTATTGTTGTTAATACACAGGAATCAGTGGTTAAGAGAGGTTAGTTTGCCACTAGCCAACTGATGTTCATGTGAGTCATCCTGTTTGCCAGCATTTTGCATATATTTGTCTGTGTCTCGAAGTGGCTGATTTTGGGTGGACCAACCTGTCCTGAAGAGGAAGACTTCCCCAATAAGACGTGGCTGTACAAAAGAGACCCAGACTTTCTGTCTGCCAGTAGTCTGCCTGGGACGTGTCTGGTTTTGGATTAATAATGAATGCCTTTAGGGAGAGCATGTGATGGGGAATGTTTGGTGCAGTCTAGAGAAGGCTGTAGGATATGTCTGGGGTATGCAAAGGGAATGGAAATGCACTGAGGAAAATAGCTAGGTATTCAGCTGCCATAGAGAAAAGATCCTACCAGAACAAAAATAGACAGCTTTCTGAGCTCAGTCAGCTGCACCACCTGTGCTGGTTGATAATGAAGACTACACATCATCTTCATAAACCAGGGTTCCTCAGAAGAACAGAGTATTTACATCCAGGCCGTTCCAAAGGACTTGTCTTGAAATTTATCTTACTTGTAACAATTGAAATCCCCTCCATGATCCACACTTGAAAGCAAAACATTTGATTCGGGATTGAATTAGAGGCTTCAGTCAAATCAAAACCAAATGTCATCTTCACATTCCTGTTGTTCTGAAAATTAATTAAAAAACTAATTTTGGTCGCCTTGAGGCAAATTACTTCCATTATTAGAACAGAATTAGATCTTTTATTAGAGCATTGTTACTATTCCAACATATTTGCTCACTCCTGGCAAATACCTAGCAAAAATCAGTTGTTACACAATGCTGCCTGTCACTAGTGGCCATATAGTGGTGTCAAACTGAAAACTTTTGGTTTGACTCCTATATAATTCTTGGTCACTTTTTCACGTACAGAGGCAATAGGCTTGTAGCAGCTCTGTGAGTGACAGTCAGTTGACTCTAACCAGGACAGCAGCCTCCAGCTCTGGGAAGGAAGCAGATGTTATAGACTATGGGAGGAGGCACTGGTATGAGATGCAACAGATCTGAGCCTTTGTAACACCTTAGAGCCTTCTACTGAAGACCAGTCCTGCCTGCCTTTGGAAATTGCGATGGCACCTCTCAGGTGACACTGTGACTGTCTTGCTGTAACCACTGGCATGGTGGTCACCTTGCTGCTAAACTAAATCTGTGATTGGAGAACATCAGGCACCTGCTTGTACAGCCATTTTTGTATAAAGAAAAGGTGCTGCTGTGTCCTATGCTAAGGGGTTCCCTTGGCATGTCCAGTCAAACATGGTCTGAGAAGTCCAGAAAACTATTGGCACCTGCAGGGAGATGAACTGGTTAATACTAGGCGCAAAATCAAGGCGGGGGAGTTTCGCTCCCTGTTTCATTCAGAGCTGTGATCAGAAGAGCTGCTTGTGGGGAGTCTGCAAACAACACAGACTGCTATCATGGGCTTGCTCATCCAGCAGCACGTTGCTGTGCATGTTCAGTGGTGCACAGCGCCCACCCAGTGCTTTGTGGTGCAGCAGAGACACAACCACCCCTTTGCTGGTAGCTCTGAAAGGCTGCCTTGCCATCTTGCCAAAATGCAGCTACCATGATTGCCAGGAGCAGGGAGGACCTATTTGCCTGTTCAGTGGCAGGAAAAGGAGTATATTAGTATAATGTATTGCTAGATAGTATAGTACACTATACCTGTCCTAACTCCAGGCCTGATGTACTTTCTTTAAGTTAGGAGCCTAATTCTTTCACCAAGTGCAAAGTGAAACCAGCAAGAAATTCTGGATTTCCTCCATTCCATTAGTATCCAGCTTGCATAACCCTTAGTGAGTGCATGGCAGTGAATGCCTTCCCTGGCAGGAAGAGCCCTGAGAGCAATTCTGGCTAAGAGTGTTCTCCTCCTTCTTCTTGAAGAATTAGCCAAAGGCAAGGATCTGACTCCACCAAAGGCAGGCAAGATGGACCCTGCCTCTGAAACATTTAGGATGATGAAGGAAAACTGTGACTGAGTTCCCTAATTGTTTTTTTTTTTGTTTTTTGTTTTTTTTTTTAATCTGTGGTGATTTGGTAGTATATAACACAAGCATATTCCGCCTTCAGCCTGCTGATCAGAGGTCTCAGCTTGAGCCAATTTCTTTCTTCTCTGAATGATTCTGTGATCCCTGCATGCCTGAGATGCTCAGATCCAAGCGAGTGTTGTTACTTGATTTGGCCAAGAGGTGACTCGTCAAATCTGTGATCTGGCCGAGAGGCAACTCAGATGGGACTTGGAAGATGTAGGTTCAGACTGAGCAGTCCAGGGCCTCTCACCCCCTCTGGGGTGAGCATGCTGCTTACAGGGGTGTTGCCCTAAAGGTGGGGTTGCACACACATACTGAGCCCCTATGGTTTCATGCTTTCCAGTTTCATACTTTATATACTCCACTGATAATGGTAACAGTATGATCAGTTCTCACTTGCTGAACTACTGAGGGGACTTGTCTGGCCAAGTCTTTGTGCTTTTGTCCTGGTTTCGGCTGGGACAGAGTTAATTTTCTTCACAGAAGCTAGCATAGTGCTGTGCTTTGGATTTAGTACCAGAAGAATGTTGATAACACACTGATGTTTTTAGTTGTTGCCAAGCAGTGCCGAGACTACTCAAGGAC
>BOSO01005926.1:0-105847 GCA_018403395.1 Gorsachius goisagi
CCCTCAGCCGCTCCTCATCAGCCTTGTGCTCCAGACCCCTCAGCAGCTTTGTGGCTCTCCTCTGGACGCGTTCCAGCAACGCAACGTCTTTCCTCTAGTGAGGGGCCCAAAACCAAATTCACCAATGTATTCACCTTTCACCTCCCTTTTTACTGTATTTCAGAAGTCAAGCAACAAACAGGCAGTTGAAATGACAGGAAAAACACAGGCAGTCAAGCAGCTTAAATACAGACATTTTTTAAATGTGCAAACTGTGGGGATACAGTCAAGAGTTTTGCCAAAGGTGTGAAAGGGTTAAAAAAAAAGACCCAAATTATTTTAAAGAGTTGGTGGTGATTTAATTAACATCTTGTTATGGGCAAAGAGATTATACAAACAGTTATGAACAAAAATATCTGCAGGAGGAAGAGACTCTGACAGCTTTGACTGGTCTCTTATCTCCCTTTTTCTTTTCAAAAATCCCAAACTCCAATTATAGCTCAAACTTCAAGCTTTTACCCTCGCCAGATCAAATCATTTTTCACAGCCATGCAAAGGAAAGCATCTGAGCACACACGGGCTTGCTCTCTCACTCAGAAAAGACGTAGTTGTAGAAATTAGTCCTGACAAAGAAGCATTCAAATGCAGCTGTAGGAAGAAGCAGCCACAGGCCATGAGCCAGGAGCTGGACTAGGGCTCAGGTTTTCCAAACGAGCACCACAAATACTTGGGATTTCCATAACAGCGTCAAGTCAGGAGTCTTAACGTGACTTTCTGTGAGTCAAACAACCCGCTGAAGAGGCAAGGTCTGCTGTACCTACATACCGCATGGAGAAGCCCAAAGTCACACCCAAGGGTGATGAGCTTTTCAAACCCACCGTAGCTGCTGCACAGTGTCCCGCAGGCTGCCGCAGCTCAGCATACCCAAGCATCCTTTAGTTGCCTGAGGGTAGGGGAAAGGTTTTAAGCAAAGCATCTGCTTTGCGGGAAAGGCTGGAATCTAGTCATTTAAAACTTGCCCCTCAAGCATCTTACTGGTGAGCACTTCTAACTAGCCCACGCTCCTTCTCAGGTTCAGTTCCACTCCTATACTCATTGCATGGCACAACTTCTCACAAGAAAATCCCCTTTACCTCTTGGTTGAGTGCATGACTGCAGACTGGTAGTAGCTTTCAGCAGTGCAACCTTCTCACTGCCTCACTTTCCCTGCTACGTCATGGGGACATTTATATTTACTCAGCTTTCCTGAAGGTCTCTCTGACCCTCAGTAGAAAGGCACAGTATGCTCAGGAGCACAGCACTGTTACTATGATTTATTTTGGGTTGAGCACTAGATCTTATTATAGGCAGCTTCACATTTCTGGGTTTTTGATACCCTCCCATGCCGGGGCATGTTAATACTAACAACACCCAAATCTTCAATCCTCTTCCACACGAAATTATCAAAAACCTGAGAATGCGTTTCTCCAATACACTTCTCAAACCAACCAAATTATGGAACTAAATCAACATGAAAAAACATTGAAAATGCTCCTGAAGACAATAAATACATTTCAACTGTGGAAAAGGATCTTGATTCTAGCTTGTCTCCCAGCCTCTATATCATGACCTTGTAATGCACAGCAAAACAGGCCACAGTCGCCGCTCCTCTGGCCCCACAGCAGCAGCAGGCAAGGCGAGAGGGCCAGGCTGCCCCTCACCTGCCTTCCCCTGCCCCATGACAGCACCAAACTGGGGGCGATGTTTGAGCTGGAAGTGGGGGGTCATCATTCACTGGTTCATCCTGGTGCTATTCGCAAATTCAGTTTTGGGGCAAGCTTGTCGAGTCATGCGGTAAAAACACCTTGGGCTGGGTTAATTACATTTTTAGAAAAGTTATTCAGTTGAAATGCACCACTAATGGCTTTAGGGATATTTGTTCCGTAAGTAAAAACAAAAGCCCGTGTGCCCACACGCGCACCGTTGCACTCTCACAAACATGTTGGTGCAAAACAACAGCCATTGCTGCCACCCCCTGGGACACACACCCTCCCTCCCAGGCACGGGTCCGAGATCCCCCAGGCCCCCTCTTTTCCCCCCACACCCCTTCAATTGCTCTTAGACTTTCTAGTCCTGCTCGTTTCCAAACCCACGTGCCAGGCACGTATTGCCCACACCCAAAAGGGAGCGTGGGCCTGGGGTGGGGCATGCCGTTGGCTGCTGGGGAAGCTTGACGTGGGGCTCAAGGGGCACCTTGGGTGCATGGTGGCACACACGGGCTCTGGCGTTTCTCACCACAGAAAGCTGCAGGAATAGCTGCTCTGGCCAAGAAGAGAAGAAAAAAGGGAAGGGACGTGCAGGGTGGCTGGTGGTGGTGAAAGCACTGGGTGTGTTTCAAGGCACTCACCACTCCTTTGCTTGAAACTTAAATCAAGTTACCTCAAAGCAGGCTCTCCCTAGAATTGATATGGTAAGAAAATGCTCTTTTTAGGCAGCTAATCCTCACCGTAGCGGTCAGACAGGGAAGCCAGCTCTTTAGCACAGCCTGAAGGTGGCAGCAGTAACATTTCATACACTTCATTGATCAATATTTTAACTCTAGTGAAAAGGATGGGTATGGTGGGCCTGGGAAGAAGGAAACTGAGGACCCGCTACCCTTATCTTGCAGCTTCTGCAAGCAGTTAAAAAGCAAGCAAGTGGGACCCCGCTGGCTTTGCAAGTCCCTCAGCGCTCTTCATAGTAGCACTTGCTGCCTTCAACTGGGCTGCGAGATGTGGGGCCGCACGAGCTGCAGCACAAGCTTAGCAACTGCCTTACTTCCAGCCAGAGAAAGATTTAATCCAGAAGAGCAAATAAAAAGAAGTTTACGGAGGCGGCATCTGCATGTCATGCTATATTCAGACCACAATGCAGTGAAACTCCTAGGGCGATGGCATCTACATTCACCTATCCCAGAGACGCGCGGGCTGCCACCTCTGCCCGTCTCCTGCCAAAACACATCAAAAGCTCTGCCTGGGAAAGAGGCAATTGCTCTGGAGAGTCCTCACCAAAAGACAGCAGGGCTTTGCCAGAGTATGAGGAATGCCTGCCTTAAAGAAGCTCAGAGGAACAACCGATGCAGCAAAGTTTAGTGGTGAACACCACCCTGGGGCAGGCCAGCTAGGAAGCTCAAACAGGGTATCATAGCACGTGTTCCAATACTGCGGGAGCTGCGATCGATCATATGAAAAGGCCATTCTCGTTATTTTTCCATTTATCAGCAGCACCGTGGCCCAGCCTGCAAACAGAGATTGGGACCTCTCCAGCGCTGGCTGTGCTACGAGTGCCAGCAGCACCGACTGCCCTCGCCCACCACGGAGGGACCTGACCTGGCGCTGTGCTCCCCTTCCCCCTGCCCCATCGCTGCTGCACACAGGGCATGCATAGCCCAGCCAGCACAGCTACCACGAGCGGAGGTGTGAAAAGCAGAACGCCTTGGATGAGGGGCAGCGTGAACACCAGCTGAGCAGGTTTCTTCATAACCCACTGCCTCGGCTTCCCTGTGCTCCTCAGCTGCCCTTATTTCAAGATAATTCAGTAGTTTTAAAATTACCGAGTAATAAATACCAGCAATCAGGAGCCAGAGGTGTAGCAAGGGCAGAAGAATGAGGGACAGCGAACAGAAAAGACCATGCGTTGAGGCCGGAGCTGAAGGCTTCATCCCCTGCCCTGTGCCAGAGGGTCACCAGCACAGAGCTCCCTCTGACCCGAGGGACAAGGCACCGGGAGGGAGCCCCCGCGCACACGTCTGCTCAGAGTTGCCGCTGGTGAAAGGCGAATGTCATTGTCTGCTCCGAAATCAGCAGAATTTAAATCCTATTAAATCAATTTATTAGCGCTTAATTTGCATGAAATTAAATTCGGCCCCTATTCAAGGAGCCGTCACTCCCTTGAATCATCAGCGCTGAGCGTTTTACATGAGTCTAATTAAAAACTCTGCTGGAGCACTGCCCATGTATTCCCCTTTCACCACTCACCCTGTGCTTGCCGGTTAGAGCCCCACTGCCCAGGGAAGCACCTTGTCCCACCCACCCACCTGCTCTCCTAGTCATGGAGCCATTCCCACCTGGCTGCTGGGTGGAGGACGACCAGCAAAGGCCATTTTGCACCCCAAAAGCTCATCACTCTCTTACTCGGATGCCTGCACGCAGTAGGTTATGGTTGGGTGGTGATGCCCATTGAGAGGGAAGAGGAGGTGGACATCGGCGATGTGTCCCCTGAGGGTGGTCCTGCGTCCCCTGAGGATGGCCCTGGTCTCTCCGGAGCACTCACCTCTTTGATCCTCTGCAGCAGAGGGAGCAGCCAGTCCTTATTCACCTCACAGTGACTGTCAAGGAAGGTCAGGACTCCTGCTTGTGCCACATCTGCCCCTCGGATCCGGGACCGGATCAGACCTGTTTGGAGACACACCACGTCAGCTGCTGCCCAGGTGGCTGGGCTCCTCCAGCACGGTCTCCTGCACTCACGCATCTCCTGGGCTGTGACCCATCTAAATCCTGTTCAGACAAAGCATGGCTGGGGTCCATTGCCTCCTTCCCGGTGCTGCAAGGCATGCCAACCATTTCCCAAGGTCACCAAAGCAAATAAACGGCTCCACCAAGATTAATGATTTATGGCATTTATGCCAATCCTTAATTTGTGCAATTATTTCTGCTGTCACCTTCTGGGGCAAAACATGACTCAAAATGCTTTCATAGCCCCCCGCAGGTAATAAATCTAACACAGATGTGACTCAGCAGGGCCAGGGGAATCCAGGGTGGGATCACCTTGTGCAGAATGGGGCTTTTCTTAGATTTCTGACTTTTCCCTGCTGCGCCCCTTTCCATGTTTCAGTGACTCCCAGATCTCACGCCCACCCTGGGGGCACTGCTGATCTGCAGCTCAACAGGAACATATTTTCCACCAAGGAAAGAGGGCTGGCTTTCAAGGTGCTAAGAGCCCGCTTGGGTCATCAGGGCCCTGATGGTGAATTTAGAGTCCTTCGGAGCTGCAAATGGATTGCTGCATGCGTTTGTGAAAGAGAAAAATGAACAAAGAGGGAGGTCATGGAAAACAGCTGCACACATGGATTTCACAGTAGACTCTTCAGCAAGATCACTGCTCTTAAAGATGCTCTGTTCCTATTTATATAGCAGTCAACTGGCTTTCCAATACTCCTCCTGCCTGAGGTCGATGCTCAAGTGAACCACAACATAAGAAAGGAGATGGTCCACTGGCAAACAAGAGGACACACAGGTTGCTCAATGGGACCAGAGCTTCCCGATGAAGGAGAAACAGTGGTAATACCAGGGGAGATAGGGGCAGATAGAGACAGGAGGGTTTCAGGGAGCAGCCACACATCAGGTCCATACAGAAGGAGGTCACTGATTTTCATATTAAAATTCCCTAGAGGAAAAGGGTCAAGGAACAGCCTCTGAGCAGGTGCAATCCAGCATTTGCCAAGGTCAACTCCTGCAAAGCTGGTTGTCTCTGTATCCCCCTCTGCAACGTCTAAGACTTTGTGGGTAGGCACGGTCTGCTGTACCCACCCCAGCCCTCCCCAAATCCTGGTAGGTCCTGAGGAATACAGCTTTGGTGATGTATTAAGTGAGGTAAGCCCTCCAGGCTGGGTTCCCATATCTTGACTGCTTTACAGAGCACCAATACCTGCAGGTCCATCCAGTGCTGGCGGAGAGTACCTATGTACCCCCGTAACACAGGAGAGAAAGGTGAGAAGAAGGTGCAGGTCTATGGAGACCTCCCCTGCCCTCCGGCCAAAGCAGGTACATCTCTTATGCCCATGGTGGGGTGATGCCACCCTGACACCAGACCTGCAGATCTGAAACCTTCTGCAGAAAGAATCCACTGAAAAACCCTCCCCACTCCTCAGTCTCCCTAACCCGACACACACCTGGACTCACACCTTCGAATTTCAGCATGAAAAATCTTCTTTGTTTTTTGTTTTCCTAACACCACAATGCAAAGTCTTGAACACACCCATTCAGACTACAGGGAGCTGGAAAATGTCACAAAAGGTTGCCAGCAGCAGCCCAGTAGGACGTACATTCATCTTCCATATAGCCCTTCTTAATCTTTCAAAATTTTCTTTTTAATTTTTTTTTTTTTTTTAAATCCCACAGAAGCAGCAGGAGCAGATCTCCTCTCCTTCATTAGAGCAAACATCTTTAAAAATAAGACCTGGGGCTTTGTTTTGCCTGTTCTAATTTTCTGGCTAATAAGCTACAGCTGAGCCTCATTGGATATCTTAATAGTCCCATCTTTTTCAGCGAGAGAGGAGGGATCCATTTCAAATCCCAGCCCTCCATCACATATCCTTTTACAAGGGCCCCCTGTCTCCAGGAGCTGCTGACCTCCCTTGTTGCCCACTCCACTGAAGTTCCTCCCTTGCTCCATCACTCCCATGCCTCCCAAAATCTGGGTTTCCCACAGGGGTCATGGACAGGCAGCTCTTACCTTCTCGCCGTCCGTTCCGCAAGCACTTCACCTTGGGGAGCTTGCCCAACAAGCGGCAGTCGTCAGCTTGGGAAACACAAAGGCAGGACATGTCACCCTCAGCCCTCGTGGTGGCTCCGGCAGCAGAAATGGTCCTAGGGGAGACTGGGAGCAGGGACAGGACCCCATCCTGGCCTGGCCGATGGCTTGTTAGGATGATGGCACTGCTGGGGCACAACAGTCTTACCCCTCAGCTCATGCAGCGTAAATCAGAACTGGCAAAGCAGCAGTTTTCATAAAAATAGTGTAAATCCAGCAGATTTACACCAAGAACAGCTGACTTATGCTGTAAAGTCAGCGTAGAAGAGCCATGGCTGTGGTCAGTGTTGGGAGTTTTTGCACATTAATGCAAATGACTATTTTTGGTAGCTGCAAAGCAACGCATAAGCCATCTGATGCATGTCTGTCTGGCAGGGCAGGAGACTCCTGAGGTGGCCTGCAAGCCCTGAGCAAGGAGAAAAGGATGATCAAAGAGCTCTGTGGAGCATCCGAGGGCTCCTTGTGCCCGGGGCAGCAGCTCCATGGGGCAGAGAGGCCCCACAGCCACCCACACCCAAGCTAGGGAGGTCCTGCAATCCCACATGCAGTTGCTGCCATTGCTCTCGCCCCGGTGCTGCCTGCAGCCCCAGCATCCCTCCTCACCCAGAGTCCTCCCAGCAAGAGCTGGGTCTGCAGGCAGGTGCACCCATCGCAGCCCCCTCTACCTCCGCACGCCCAACGCCGTGACCTCCGCAACCCCTTCGTGCCTTTCACCACTTCTCTGCCTCTTCTTCCTCAGCACTATAAACACACACGCTCCATCCCCGCTGCCCACCCCGTGCGTCCACAGGCATCTCCAAGCGCTCTTATCCCCTCCAGCAACCTTCGTTGACAAGAGACATAGGTGGTACTGGTACCCCTAACAACTCGGGCACAGAGCTGAACTGCTCTGCACACAGCAGGGGAGCTACGGACCTACGATGGAAATTTGCTGGGAAGAGTGGGAACCCCCATGCAGAACAACCATATCCCAGCAAACGAAGGGTCACCAGACAGAGGTGAGAAATGAGACACAACTAGGCACGAGATAAAAGCACCCATTGCTTGGGGTGGGTTGCAGGGAAAAAACTGACCGTGTGTGTATAGCATATTATGCAAATACATGTATTTTTATGTAAATGCATGCAGACTAGATGCCAGCAGGCTCAGACTATCACAGAAAAGGAGATGTAAGACAGCTGAGAAGAGCTGATTCTGAGTAGCCAATGGGGCTGCTCTAAGTTACACGGGAAACAGGCTCCCCCCAGGTGCCCCGGGATGAGCTCAAACCCAGCCCTGCTCCTTCTCCCCGGCTCATGCCGTCGGGTGTGCTGCACCAGGGGGGCCACATTTCTGCAAATCCTGCGCCTTCCAGGAAGGCAAGTGCTCTGTCTATTTAGCCATATAATCAGCGTTTACTTTCTCCACCCTTCAAAAAGCCTGCTCTGCTGTATGCCAGGGCAGCTCAAGTCCTTGCACCGGCTCCTTTTCGGTGTCGCAGCCGCTCTGCCGGTCCTCAGGCTTGCCCAGCCTGGGCCCCCATGCGCTGGAGCCGCTCCAGAGCTCACCATAATCACTGCAACCCCTTCCCCTGCCTTCAGCGACTCCCCAGGGAGGTGTCGATGCTGAGAAGTGGGTCTCCTGTGAAATCTGTCCCTAATGCTCTCCGAGGCAGTGCCTATTTATAACATCCAAGAGCAAAGCGTAGATCTTTTTTTTTTTTTTTTTAAACCACTCTGGCTTTGTTTTCCTGTTTCCTAGCAAATGGCTACATTTTGCAGCTCCTTGAAATGTAAGTGCCACGGACCGTTCAGCCTAGGTGTATTTTATCATCCTTTTCATGCCTGAGACAGTTCTTTTGAGCACTTACTCTCAGCACCTGGATCTTCCTCTCACCCATCTCACCGGGCAAGGTCTTTAGCTGGGGTAGTTCCCTGGGAGTCCCCAGGGCTTCAGCTACCAGGTTTTGTGGGAGATTGGACCTATTGATTTCACGTGAGTCACGTCATTATCCAGGAGAGAACGGCAGGGGATGTGGGCTGTCTGTGGCATACAGTGCTATTTATGGTGTATCTCCAAAATGGGCAGCCCGTGCGGGAAATCCTCTTTACATGGGTGAGGGGAAAAAAAAAAAATAAAAAAGAATAAAAAAAAAAATCAATCAAGAGTTGCTGGGCACCTACATTAATGCATGCAGAACACATGCATGCATCAGGAGGGTCAGACTATCGGTATCCTGTGCCATTCCCGTGGTGTCAACCCAGAATTGCTCCTGGCTGCAGCTGAAAGTCAAATTAAATACACCACGGCTGCAGGAGGATACAACCGGGTAAGGATTGGATTCATGTCTACTGGGCGTAAAAATGATTTGCCACGCGCTTTTCTTGTATTATTTTCATGAGAAGAGGTTTGATCATTTGTAATTCGAATTCTCCACGCGGCGCTGCAAACCTGGCACAGCGGGGTTTGCTCTCCACACCTATGGAGCTTTACATTTCCTTCCACTTCCACAAACTCTTCCCCCTCTCTGCCTAAATCCCAGTCTCTCACAGTCTCTTTCAGTTTGGCACCTCGCTTTTAACATAGAAAGGGTCACTTACGATCATCACTGAAGTCATCCAGTAGTATGATTTCGTGGATGAGGCGCACTGGGGTGCGGTTCAGCACGCTAAAGAACGAAGAGAGAAAATCCGTGACAGCGCTTGACCAACTCAACAACCCAGCAAACGGGGCGGGAAAGCCTAGGAACTGATCCCTGCCAAAGCACAGAAGACCAGGCTTGGATATACAGATATCCAGACAGGATATACTACATAAACCCAGAAACCGTCACCCCCATACCACCCCCCCAGATACCTACAGTACGCAGCTATTGGCTCCCTACAGCCTGATCTAAGAGCCGAGCACCCGGGGTTCCTGGGAAATAGCTGAGATTCACCCTTACCGCCTTCATGAGCAAAAGCAGAGCACCACATAAAGCCAGGAGAAACAGGCTTTTCAGCAACATGCACATCGCACCAAGTTTCTTAACGGGGCTTACAGCAAAGCTGCCATCACCCCGCCACCTCTCCCGGGGCTAATGATACGGTGTCTGCCGACAGCAGGGCCAACACAGAGAAAATTACCCAGCTCAAACCCATCTTTACAGAGCTCACAGCCATGGCAGGACAGCTCCTGTTTTTATCCGTGAGCTGATTGCGTTTCAGAGACTGCCGAGAGGGCAAGAGCAGGGTTGGAGCCCGTCTATTTAATGAAAGAGAGAGGCTGGAGGATGTGGTTCACAGCTCCCTCCAGGTGGACAGACACTGTGAAACGTGGCTGAAAGCTACAATCTTCCCTCAGTTATGCCACCAAGGGCTTTTTTATTATTATTATTATTAAAATGTCTAGGTCTGTTCTTCCCCTTTCTTGCACAGCGCAGAGGTCGGCAGAATTACACGTGCGTAAAATGCTGCCCCATGAAAGGGTCAAGGCCAACTTCTTGAAGCAGAAACCCCAGGGCATCCCAAAAATCTCCTAAGGGCTTCACGCGGGCTTTGATAACACCAGTTGGGTGACACAGGCCATTCCAGAATTTAAAACTTTTGCCTTCATCCTGAACACAGTTCCTTTTTCAAACAGGATTTAAAAGCCCCCCAGATTTTACACCCGAGTCTGCCTTCTGGTCTGGCTTAGGAAAAACCTTCAAACCTTCTGCTGACATAAGGGAACAGACATCCCTTGAAGCCCCTGACACCTCCAGATCCTTATTGACAGGTTTCCCTGGCCTTGCAGGCTGCCAAGACTCCGGCAAAAAGGCTGGAAGTCTGGAAAACCACACCCCTGGCCCAGACCCCAGTCAAGAGGGCTCTGAAAGGTAGGATCCCCAGGGAACCCAGGAGCCCCCAGCCCAGCTGGCAGGATCCCAGAGGGGTTTCACAGCATCATCCCCAGATATCCAAGGACGTTCATCCAAAGGGCTGTGCTTCTCTGATAAAACCTTCTTGATGAAAAGCTGCAAGCCCACCTGCCCAGGAGGGCTTGGTGTATCTATACCTATTGCCAGCTGCCAGCACCCACCACGTGCTGGAATTACAGCCCTCTAGAGAGAGAAAGAGTTGAGCCAGATTTTTTTTGGAAGGAGAACAGGGCATCCCAAGACAGATGCTTGAAATGATCGTCCCTCCATGTTTTGGATTTTGGTTTTTCGCTACCCCCCCCTTCCCCCCACCCCAAAATCCTGAAGAAAGGGGGTTTTATCTGAGACCACAGTGGGTAAGGCTGGCACCTCCCTTGTGCAGCTCCTAACCTCACATCCAAGCCCATATTTAATTTCCCTGGAAACACAACCCCAGCCTCCTCCAGTTTCAGGATCTTGACAAAAGCCATGATTCCCCCCTCACCCCCCCCAACTTCAGATGCTCTGTATGTTAAGGTTGGGATGGAGAGGAGAAGAAACCCTCTGCCCCCTAAGCACCAGTCATAGCAGGAGCCCGGACAGCCAGGAGCTGCTGCGGCCACCCCAGCATCGCTGAGGCTCCCACCAAGCAGGGTTGGCAACTCCGCCTCGCCAACGCCCGCAGCCTGCACAAAGTATTAGGGAAAGTGGCTGAATGCCCCTCCTCCCGCTGGGGCACACAGAGCAATTTAGATGCGCTGTTCCCACCTGTCAAGTGTTTTTTAATTATTATTATTAATAGGTCTGTTATTTTTTTTTTTAAAAAAATCCCTACATGCGAGAGCTGAGTTCAGCAAATTACTGTAGCTGAGCGTCAGTACAGAGAGACAGGAGAGCAATATCATGCTCAGTGGAATATTTAACAAGCGCTGATTGCCTGGAAACCTAACTTGGTGAAACCTGCAGGAAAGAAGCAGACTTGTAAAAAAGCCAGCAAAATAAATAAATAACCTGCCGAGCGGGAGAGGGGGAGGCAGCGGGCAACTTGAATATTCAAAGCCTGCCTCCGCCCCGTCTCCCCTATAGATTTGCCTGCCAGAAATGCAATGCAGGGCTTAACTCTGCAAGAAGGCAGTCACAAAGGGGCTGATTCTGCTTTTGCTGGTACCAGCAAGAATAACTCAACCAAAACTGCCGCACTGGGCTGTAGACTCAGACCCGGAGCTCACAGCGGGACTCAGTGACTTGAAGGAATTCCCCCCAGGGTACCTCTTATGGAAGAAAATCCAGCATGGACTGTTTTCAAGGTGCTGGGCTGGGAAGATGTGCAGCCCAGTCTTGGCTCAGCTGCAGGCTCCCGCTGTCCCCAGGTCAAGCCATTTGCTGCCAACTCTGTGCCTCAGCTTGCCACCCGTAAATCAGGGAAGGTGTCCCCTGTATGCCAACGACGGCCATCCGTGGGATGCAGAGGGTTGACCAGAGCAAGGGGGAAAAATATCAGCACACAGGCTGACAAGGGAAGGACCTCTCCAAGGCTTGCCCCAGCTCCATGAACCATCATTCTTCCACAGGGTTAATGACAGACACCACCATGGGTGACACAGCATCACCCAGCACCAAAAGCAGCCTCACCCAGCAGCATCACAGCCCTCTCCCATCACTTCCCTTCTGGGACTCACCCACAGCATGACACTATCCCAAATCCCAAGCACACAAAGCCCTGGTGAGGGTGGTCCAAAGACTGGGTCTACCGCGGCTCCAAGGGACCTGATGTCCACCGATTTCAGCAGGCTTTCAGCTCGTTACTGCTCTTGCGAATCTGCACGCAGACACTTGCAAGCCCCAAAATCACCACTAAGCCTACGGGCCACCTGATACAGGCACGCAAGGCTGCAATGCCACGGCTGCAGCACACTGCCCAACGCAGCCGAGAGCAAGCACGCCGGCTTTTCAGCAAAGCCAATTCACATCTCCAACACATTTTCTACCTGTGCTCTACTAATCACTCGATAACGCGCCCATGCCTCTTGAAACATGGGAGAGGACAAACACCCCTCCTGCAGCACTCCTCAGGGAGGATGGGAAACAGAGGCCCCGAACACAGCACGTTTTCAACATTAGGGGGATTTTTTGTTTTTCAGATAGACTACAAAAGCAGTTTGCAAAAAAAAAAAAAAAAAAAAAAAAAAAAAAAAAATCAAAGACAGCTTTTCTATTATTTGTGCCTTTGCTCAGCTTTGAATTTTTTTTTTAATATACTTTCTTTTCTTTATGTGTGTGCATGGCTTTTTTTCATTTTATACGGGTAAAATCAGAAGACAATTAATATTATACTGCTTTGAAGTCCCCCTGTTATTTACAGAAATTTTCCCTGAAATGAAACCTAGATAGATATACTGCAGCGATGGGCATATTTTAACAAATCAAAACAGCTTTTAAGTTGTGTTGAGCCAGGGATCACAACACTTTCTCCCTTAAATCGCCAGAAGACCTGTTACCTTCAAAACGAAAACTCATGTCTCTGGTCCAGAATGTGCTTACACACATTCAGCCCCACAAGACCAGATTCGCTGCTGAATTATCTTGCAAAGTTAATCCTGAAATTTTCTTTGTTTCAATGGATTTAAGCAGATGTTACGCACGTGTAACCACGGAGAATTTCACCTTAAATTTTCATCATAAGGTCCTTCCTTCATCCTTCTCAACAATTTGTTGGGATCCTTTTCTACCTATCCAACGGTAAGCACTGGATTCAACAATTTCATCTCCAACTAAAAACCAGTCCAAAAGCCACCCTGGCGTGTAAGACATGGAAGATGTTTGCAGGAAGGAGTTCAGATCTTCTGACCAAAGGTCAGTATGGTTTTGGTCAACAGGATACCAGGTGCTTTAGAGAGGTGACTGTAGACATCGATCCTTGGGAACTCATTAATTCCCTCCATGTCTGCACACTGGGACTTGTTAGGGGGGGGAAAACCAAAACCCAAACCTTTGGGAGGATAAAGTGTTACAAGGGCCAAGGGTCACAATTATCAAAATCAGACCGAGAGCGTGGAGAGAAAATGCCCGCCAAAATGAACCGCTTCAACAACCCAAAATGGCTAATTATGTAGGAAGAGAGACATCACACCAAGAATAACCATAATGAGCTTTGATTACACTGCGGCTTTCGCATTTTATTCTTTCAAATACCCACCAAGCTCTTTGAAATTCAAGAGTTCTCTTATGTTAACATCAAAAGGTAAAAGCGCATGGAGGGCTGTGTACTTAGTCACCGCGAGAGATGATTAGCAAATTAAGAAAAAAAAAAAGTCCAGGGTTTAAGCAAAAAGCAGAAAAAAAAAAGAAAGAAAGAAAAAAAAATAGTCAGCACAAAGTGCTAATTATACAGTTTCTGCACAACACCTGGCTTGTTTTTGCTTCTTTAATCAGGCTCGTTTCAGTTATGGCACAGACTCTATACAGTGCCGCCGCTGCCTAAGGAAGGAGGTGGGCGGCTTTGTCATTTCCCGGCCTCAGATGTGTCTGGATGCAGACAAGGTAGCGGCACGAGGGTGAAGGTGCGAGGTGCTGGCTGTCCAGGATGTCACTTCTCTTACTTACAAGCACTG
Source organism: Gorsachius goisagi (assembly GCA_018403395.1). Taxonomy (NCBI): domain Eukaryota; kingdom Metazoa; phylum Chordata; class Aves; order Pelecaniformes; family Ardeidae; genus Gorsachius; species Gorsachius goisagi. The sequence goes on from BOSO01005926.1 coordinate 13,996, forward strand.
GAAAATGAAAGGCGTGATATTCTCCCTGCTAATTAATGATCTAAATATTTGATGAGGTATTCACAGCGCTCGCGTCAGGACTTTTGACAAAGGATGTGTTTGGGTCCGTCAGCGAGAGGTAAATAATTAAGTCTCTTTATTCCCATCCTGAGCTCCCCAGCTTGAAGTTTGAAGAATAAATAAATAAAGACCACTCAGCAGAATAAACCTGACTGTTTCAGGCTGCCGGCACAACAGCCTCTGACGCTCCACTCCTTGCCCAGCCTGCGCCAGCGCTGACCAACCCTCAGGCTCCTAAAATTGCCTTGCTGGAGAAAGCCACAGCGGGATGGTCCCTGATGGTTGGGGAGCGGAGTATCACCCCAGGCTGCCTGCAGCTCTGCCTCCGCCAGCCCTGTCGCCGGGACAGGCAGCATTTCTCTCCCCATGGCTCCCAGGGATGCTCCCAGGGACAGGGCACGCACCAAGCCTTGCTCCCTGCAGACCTCGGCAATGGATGCCACACCACATCACGCCCTGAAAGCACGACTGCCCACCCAGCGGTGGCCGCATCTTGGCACGTGAGCATGCCAATGCCTGCAGGGGAGGGCTGCGAAGGAAAGAGGATGATACTCTCATAAGCAAGGCATGGAGTAGATCCCCCTAACCACACGGGATTACAGGATGGGGAGGCACTATTACCCATCACTATTGACGGCCCCAGCACCCAGCCTGGCCCCAGGTGACAAGGAGCATATTTCCCAGCTGGCTACGCTGCTCCTTCCCCTCCAGTGACTGCTATGGCCTTGGGGACATCCTGAAGCTCTCCCTCTGGAGGAGCTGGGCAGCTAGAGCTGGCCGGTGAGCTGGATGCTGGATTCCCTTCCTAAACCCAGGCTAACACAGGATGGAAAGAAAAGAAAGAAGAAATTGTTGTGGGTTTTTTTTTTTATAAATGCCTCTGCATTGCTTGCAATCTCTCCTTTGCTCCTGCACACCCTCCTTGGGTTTATTCACATGGTCTCATCCTCGTACTGTTGGAGACTCTCACCACCTTTTAATGCACTGAGCCTTGGAGCTTGAAATACGTGAAACCGAATCACAGGGGCATAAGAAACTTGCGCAAGGTTATTTGAAAAGCGAGTGGCTGAAACAACAATCCAATGGCAGTTTCTTCACCATCTGCACAGTAAAAAAATAAAAAAAATTTAAAAAATAATCTCAAGAGCTAGTTTGCTATTCACCATCTCCTCCTTTCTGGCCTCTTCTCCCCTTTCCTATATCCCTTTTTCACAACACCCATTCCCTACCACCTGGGCAATTTTACTTATTCACAAGCATAGTTACCTACACATTTATAAACACCGACTACATCATTTGCAGAGATTTGGGCATTCGGTTCATTTAGCTTTTTTTTTTTCCCTCCTCCTTTTCTTCCAGCTGGCAAACGGTCAGAGAAAAGATCATGAAACTTTTAAATGAATTCATTATTCAACACAGTCCACTAGCTTTTCTCAATAGCTCTGACGATGCCCGTTGTTCATAAACGAACTGTCACAAACGCTCGCAACGTGACTTGCGTAAGGGGTGCTGCAGAGGCTGCGTACACTGTCTCTGCTTCACGGGTCAGAGCTCCCATCCTCACCAAGAGCTGAACACAACAGACTGAGCCTGCCACACAGCTCAGCCTCAGCACTCGGTGAGCATTAAAGCTCTCGAGCACCCAGGAAAAGCAGAGGAATAGCAAAATCCCTCCTGCTTGACGTGTAGGTGGTCCCTTCTGCAAAAGCCAATTTCCTCCTCTGCTATAGGGTACCTTCACCAGCATTGCCCTCTGCCACCCCTCTGTGTTTACATGGGGTCCTGCAAGAAGTGCTCCCTTTGGGGGGCCAGTGCCCCATGGCCCCATGGCTTTGGACAAGCCAAGCACTATCCCTGCGCCCTGTTTCTTGCTCCTGCCACAACGGTTAACTGAGAACATTCATTTTGCAATGCAGCTAGGAAAACCAAGTTGCTGGGACTTGGGAAATCAGGTTTGCAACCCAAAATCTTCCTCCAGCCACAGACAAACCACCTTTCTGTTCCTCAGTCTGCCCATCTATTAACTGGGTTACACCAAGAGCACACCATGGAGATGTACTGGGGAGAACAGGGTAGAAGAGGTGCCTGTTTTACTCACCACTGTGCTCAAAGTGCTCGGAGACACTTGGCCACAGCCTGCTCCAAAAGGCACAAAGCAGTGTCAGGAAGACAGAGTTTGTTTTGAATGGCCATGGAAAATGATCTGTGTTGTTACAGCCATCATGGGATGAAGTTATCTGAAGATCTAATTAAACTAAGCATTTGCCGAGCAAGGGGAAAAAAACCAGAGCAGTCAGAAGGCACAGCTAATTAACCTACAGAGGCTGAAGAGGCAGATGAGCTCTCAGCTGGGTCCAAAAACAGGCAGGGAGGTGGCAATATGTGCACAGTCATGGCTGGAAAGGAGCAGAGCAGGAGCCATGTCACCAGCCACACTTGCCAACAAGGGCTGGTACCCCTCTGGCCGGTTAGGATCAAAGCAAGCCTCTTAAGTACTGCATCCAGGAGGAAAATGGTGAACCCTGATGCCAGGAGGCCATCTCCAAACTATGGGGACCAGTTAAAGAAGGGCCAGCTCAGGAGAGTCCGGGATCTCAGCCCAGGGAGAGGCAGGGGAGATGGGGACCCAAGGCTGTCACCTCGGTTCCTCGCTGCCTGGGCTTGCCTCTGCAGTGCAGCTCAGTGGGATGCTCCATGGGGCTCTGACACCATTTGGAGATCAGCCTAAAGGAAAGAGGGCTCAGAAGCCCCGGAGCTGGGGAAAACCTCCTCACAGACCAAACTCAAGCACTGGAATCTCCGAGGCACGTGAGCAGAGAGGAGCAGTGCACGGGAGCATGGGTGGAAATCACATGCAACCGGGTAAGGACAGCAGTAAAGCCAACTAATCAAGTCAAGAAAAGAAAAGAAGAGGAACGAGGAAGAAAGTCTCTTTATAGCTGGAAATCAGAAACTTCAGAGGACAATATCCTAGAAGAAGGAAAAAGCCAAACTACCTGTACTTGTAACGATGCCATCATTGCAATGAACAGTTCTCTAATGAAGCCGGATCCAGGCATAAGAGCCATATCATGGGTTTAACATCTCTCACGTGACAACATCACCCACGATCGTACCAGTCAGGACAGTCAAGTCCTGAGTTATGGGGAGAAATGAGATTAAAGTCCATCCCTGCACTTTACATGTTATAAGCATCCTATATCTCAGGGGCTAGAGGACTGCACTTGGCTTTGCCTTGCCATCTCTGTTACAATGCGTTCTGGAGGATGATAAACCTATGCAAGGCACTGCAAAGGTAAAAGAGAAGGTCCAGGATCAAGGAGGCGGTACCCAGCACCAAGTGTCAGTGCTATGCACATCCAAAATCCACGCACCCCAGAGAGACAAAGCAGTGATAGATTATTAAGTGTGAAGCGAAGGAGATGGGATTGAGCATGAAACCACAAAGCAAAGCAGGAATTCAATTTCAGGACTGTCAAACTCACTTGTGGCACCGGGTGCGTTCACCTGAGGAAGGATGCTGTTTTCAGAGAAGAGCCCAGTGAGGTCGTGACGGTGAACAGGGCACAGCTGAAGTCTCCCCCCAGCCAGCAACCCCAGTCTGACCAGTACCAATGCTGGCAAGGGATCCCTGGGGATGCCAGGGTTTAACAGACAAGGCTTTCAGCAAGGCACAAACCTTCACTATGGGGGCATGAGACACACCTGCAAAACACTTATTGCTGGCACAGAGCTTGGCACACCCAAGCTTGCTACAGAGGAACCCACCAGCCGAGACCTGGAGATAAACCCCTCGAAGGTGCAGCGGACACACCCCACTAAATCTTCCCACAAAAGAATTTGCACATTCAAGGCACACACTGGAATTAAACGCTGATTTCAAAAACCTGCGGTGAAAATGAAGCCTTTACTCTATCCACTACAGCAAAACCCAGCCAAGAACAAACCGACAAATGAAGGAATGGCCACATGCCCAGAGCGCTCCACTGTGTATCCAGACGAGTACAGAAACCGTCCTTGAAAATCTAGTCTGCATGTGCACCGTTAGGGCTTCTCAATTAGCAAGCCTTTCTGGCACTCGATGGGTCACTGGAGAAGTTCAAACAGCAGTACCGGAGCAGACATCTGCAGAATAATAGCTGTCCCCGGAGGAGTGGGACAAAACACAGCTGAGCACTGATACCCAGCTGGATATAAAACCTCTTATCCCAGACTCTGCCTAATCTTCTGCTGCTCCCTCAAGAGCGTCCTGTGCTACACCCTGCCAAAGGAGCACAGCTACTTACTTTCCCAAGCATCCCAATGTAAAACCTACTTCTTGAAGACCAGCTTTCACACTAACTTCTCCCGGTAATCATTTGAGACCGTAGCTGGTAGGTCTGGTTCCATTGCCGCGGTGAGTGCAAACAGCTTCTGCCTGTATTCACAAAAACCCTCCAGCCCACTCGCCCTTTTTTAAGAGCAGATTGGGAGCTCTTACCTCCGAATCGTCCTTAGCAGGGTTGACCTGGCCTCGTTGTGGAAGGTGATGATGACGCTGGTTGGCGGGAGGTCCTGGCGATAGCGCAAAGTTGTACACCTGGGGAGGGAGAAAGGGGAAAAGGCTGTTCAGGTGCTGAAATTCAAAGTGGAAGCTCACTTCATTGACACAGGCAGCAGAATCCACCAGGAGATGGTCCTCCAGCCACTACTAAAATAAAAAAGAAGAGGTTTTTCTGCATGAATCCTTTCTGAAGGAGTCCAGAAACTGCCAAGTAAGTCACTGAGGATTAAAGCAGCACAAAGAGCTTAACTGTCATTATTAGGAGGGGATGAGAAAGGAGGCACCCAGCTTGCAGCCCTTTTCTCTAACCATTGCTTCCCGGTCAGCACACCCTCCTGGCACCACCAGTCTCCCCCACCAACAGGTAGTGGGAAAATAAAATAAAGGCCCTGCCTTTTTATATGAGTTAGGGCAATGCCACCTTCCACAAAGACGCTCCTGGCTGACGTTAGCAGGATGGGATCAGAAACGGGTCCTTCACACCGAAGGCGAGGTCCTTGCAGAAGGCTGGCTGCAAACCCTTGGTTGCTCTGTGAGCTTCACGTGGCTTTGGGTGTCATTCCAGCAGTACTGGCTTACCGTGCTGAGGTTTTTTTCTTTCTTAAATTGAGGCAGTGGCCTGAGCGCTCTCACACCCACCCAGCTGGTGGCACCAGCAGAGGTAGGAGCATCGTTGCAGCTCCCGCGCCGAGCTCACTCCCACCTCCCGAGGCTGCAATTTCCACCAGCGGGCTGCAAGGTAAGCCAAGTCCTGTTTCTAAATTGGTTGTTTCCTTATTCATTCTGCCTTAATGGCATAACCTAAACTACAGGGAAGATCGGGACTTAACACTTTCCATGTCAGCCTGCAGAAGGTGAAAACCCACAACTGCAACCACAGGCCCTGCTGCTTCCTTCCCAGGAGGAAACGCCGCAGACTCTGTAATTACTTTGACCTTTAGCTGATGAAATTTGTGGCTTTTATAGACCGACGCCAACATATTCCTCGCTCAGGAAGTCCAGATGCACCTCTTACATCTGTGCTGCTCTTTCCAGGTCCCTGTCAGCCCCTGTGATGGCCTTCAGATGACACACCAGCGGCAGGAGGGCACCCTGTGTCCAGCCCGAAGAGCTCCCCACCGCAGCCATCATGCCACTTCCCATCCACAAGCCACTCTCCTGCTCTTGTGTCACTGCCCAGGTGCTACCACTACCATCCTCAAATGAAGCTGGAAGGAGAACAGAGCCACCACACTCATTCAAGAAACCATCAGTTTGCTCCCCCAAAGCTCTGGACCACGGTATCTGTCAGGTGAACTAGAAACAGATGGAAAAATTAAGGTGAGGATGGGGAGGAGAAAGCAAGTGACAGTAGCCAAATATTGCTGGTTGATGCTATCAGCACAGCATGTTGCACTTTAGAAATGCCAAAATGCTTGAGATACTCTTTTTAACAAGGTTTTTCACCTTTTCATTTTGCAATTGCGTTTCTGGTTATTGACAAAGTGACCTAAATGAAAGGAAGAAAAAGAGTGCACAACAGGCGAAATAATTCCAACAATAAGAAAAAGATGACATCTTGGGTGGGACAAAATATTTGCAAACTTGCACTAAGTCAGTTACTGCCTTCTCTCATCAAAACCTTTCCCAAATCCTGCCCCAACTTGAGCAAAGCAGAGTTCTCATTACTACCCTACTACTACTACTTTCAGCATAGTCACCAGCCCCTAAAATTCATCATTCAACCAATTCTAATTCTAGGTCCATCCTCAAAGGACACTAAAGTTGCATGGCCACACCGTATGCAGGAGACAATTCGGTGACATTGCCCTGTGCGACAACACCCTCATTCATCAAAGTTACATCTTGGAGCTGCTAAAAGCAGGGTTTCTGAATTACTCAACAGCATCAGGTCATGCCCCAAGCTGCTCGGCTGGGTCGCTGTGGCCCTTTGCATCATCCAGTAACCAACTTCAGCTGAGCTTTCCCAACCTGACACGATGAGAAAGAAGCTGCCGCTGCTGCTCGGCACCTGGTTTGCCAGGCTCAGGCTCAGCTCTCACTTGCTTTGCAGAGCTGCGGGGACAGACTACGACGATTTGCTCTCCCTGTGCTATTTATACACCATTATCTCCTAACCGTTCCCAGATGCGTGTCCTTCCACCCACTTCCAGCGCGGCATCAGAAGGGGTTGTGTGTGTGTAGCAAACAAGGGAAGCTATTTCTGGAGAAGAACGGAAGAGGGTGGAAAATACAAAGTCATCAATACTTTACTTAGGTTATTACAATAGTTTAGAAGCTAATAAATAAAGCCACAGTGGGTGCGTGCTGCGTCACCCACCAGTGGGAATGCCAGGGATACGCACGCTGGCCAAGCCCGCCAGCGCTGTGACGAAGGCTCCTCGTGTGTGACAACACTTGATTTTAAAACTCCAGATGTCTACACACCCGATCAGCCTAATTAGACAACATGCATGAGGAAAACACTGAAACATCGTACGTGAGCACCTCCGGAGCTCAGTCGCTGGCTCTGTGACTCTGACTTCTGCCCAATGAGGCTCATGGCATCCTAAAGACGGCAACGATGACTGCACGGCCGCTACGGAGCGGGCAGGGACCTGGCAGCACCCTCAAGCCTTGCTTCCCCACCGTGACCAGCACTGCGCCACAGGGTGGACTCACCTCCCCAAAAAACAGCCAAGAAAGGGTTAGGCTGAGCTGCTGCATCTGTCAGGGCTCCTCCAGGGTCTCTACATGCCCCTGACTCTGCCCTAGACCAGGATTTTACCCCTGGGCCCTTTCTTCAGGAGCCTTCTCAAACTTTCCTCCACTTGGTCCCTTTTTTTTTTTTTTCCTTCCCCCCACAGCGTAACTGCAGCCAAACACCCTGGCTCCTCAGAAGGCAGATTTCAGTTTAAGTTGTTGACTACAAGTGGTTTTTTGGCACTTGCTTGGGTAATAAAAACCACAGCTTGGAAAAGCATTAAATCCAGCATGTCCAGAATTATTTTGTGTGACAATTACATCTGGGGTAATTTCAATTTAATACCTCACTGCAAGTGAAAATTGCAGCATGCAGCCCTAAAATTGCTGTAATAATGAAAATAAACCCGCTAAGAGCTGCCTGTGCTACCTCAGGCTGTCACTGGATAAACGTTTTGTGCTGCTTATGGTATTCCATAGGTCACCCAATTGCCAAGAAAAAAAAAAAAAAAAAAAAAAAAACCAACAAAAACACCCCTCCACAACATTCTCAGGAAACCAATGAAAGTTTGAGGGTGGTTTTTTTTTTTTAGATTGTTCCCAAAAAAAAAGTAAAAAAAAAGAGTAATAACTGCATTGCTTCTATTTGCAGCGTGCTGAAACTCACTGGCTGAAGTAATTTCAAGTTTCGTGCTTTGAAACCTTGCAGCAGGTTGCAGTTGGAGAGCGATCTTAGCACAGCAAGTGCTAGCAGGGACGGTGCCCGGCTGAACTGCCTGCAACCTGGGCTGCTCCACCAGCTCACAGCACCTGGGGGGCCAGAAGAAGACAGAAGCTAGGCTGGCCTGCCCTAAAAACCCCAGAGAGCGTATTTCCTCCTGCAAACCCAGAAGTTAAACTTCCATTTGATGGGAAGTTTCACTTTTCTGTTTTAAGGTTACTTCCCATTCAAATTTGAAATAACGTCAGAGTCAGAAAGTTATGAAAGCGGCATTCTGGCTGCAGACGCCTTACCAATCACCCTTGGAAAATCCCAGCCTGGACTGGCTGCTCACCATACCTCCTTCAGGGTGGAAGGAGCAGCACATCTCACCTCCGTGTTCCCAATACGCCGTTAACAGCTCAGGAATAAATTACGGTGCAGCCATTTGCAGGCACAGGGAGCAGACAGCCAGAGCCCCACACTCATCGTAGGAATCATAAAGCCCTCCCACAAAGTCCCAAACTTTGGACACTCCAGTGTTCCTCACAGGCCTCTGAAGTCCCTACTTTTTTTTCTTGAGTTGCTTCCACCCTTGTGCTCCTGGTGAGCGATGGGGTATCACACCCTGGTGGCCTCTGCACACAGCCACCCCTGCATCCCCAGAGCTCCTCCCGATGGGGAAACGAACACCCATTCCCAGGGTATTTCAACCCGTTTTACATTTAAAATGGCAGACTTAACTCATGGTGCCCCTCCCCAAACCAAAGCCCACCTTGGAAACGCCGCTACACAGCACAATGGTAAAGACTAACGGTGTGAACAGAGATGGGCCCTGTTCCTCAGCCCCCCCTGGTCCACCCCAGGCTCACCCAGAGCGTGTTTTCTCCTTGACATCTGCCATCACGTGCCCACAGAGCTGCGCCGTGCCTCCCAAAACCCACCTCTCATGCTCACCCTCTCCTGTGCCTTGTTAACTTCCTTTAAGAGATTATTATCCTCATCCCACTCCCCCAGCTTCCCCTGCCAGGCTTGGGCTCATTCCTCTTTTCTGCTTCAACAGTCATCGCTTGCCAACAGCTCTCCTTTGAATTTTTAACGTTTTCCATGAAGTCCAAACTCTCCCTCAACTCAGCTCTCTGCTCCCAAAGCGCTCTCTGCATATTTATTTAGAACAGCCAGCCGCATCAGACAGAGCTACACCATCTTTCAACTCCCTCCTGGCTCCTGTCTTCTCCTTGGAACCATGTGGGAAAGGACTCCCATCACCACACAGCTAAACCAAGAGTATTTGGGTTTCTATCCACACCGCATTCACAGGGCTCTCCCTTTCACATTCAACCCAGAGGACAGGGACCTGCCATCAGAAACAGTATGGGGTCACACCACCAGCGATGGACAAACCTACAAGCACTTTGGGTTTCAGATGACATTCCTTGAGTCTGACTAGCTCTCCAAGATTGATGGCTTTCTTGAGTGAAGACACGTGCAAGAGTCATGTCACAACAGTGCAACTACCATGAGCTGCATGCTACAGGCTTGGACGCTCCACTAGAGACAGAGAAGAACGTGGTGGAGAAAGGGGAAAAACATAAGAATTCCTTTTAGCTCATACAAAAAGTGAACTAAATTACACAATGCTCCACAGCAACTTGGAGGAAGAGTTAATACTAACGTCAAAGCTCTCAGCTCACATCCATGCTGGGAGAAGAGATCTTGCCAGCCTGCTGCACACCTCTGAAGGGGCTCAGACAGTCAGGACTGGAGCAAGCCTCTACTCCAGCCTGGCCTTGGGCTGGACCACCTCATCCATGCCTGGGAGAAGCCTCTACAGCTTTGCTTAGGCTACACCCCCATCAGTCAACAACTGCCTCCCAGGGACCTTGCTGTCACCCCATGCCCAGCCAGAGAGACAGAGCAGCAGGGAAAACAGAGGAGAAGGAAAGACCAGAGATGCTGAAAACTTGTCTGTACCTTAGCAAAGGGACAGGAGCCAATCTGCTTCAAGAAATGGGTGGCAGTCCAGGAAAGAAAAACAAGGAGAGCTTTCTTTTATTGTTTTTCTTTCTTATCCTGAAAACCAGCTCAGCCCGCTCTGGGCTGAGCTGCTTCACCTAACTATTGCGGCCAGGCGCCCTTGGTGTAGTCACTGCAATTCCTCCCTCCAGAACCCCAAGAGGAAACTGGAGCAAGTCTTGACAACCAACCACGCGTCAAAAACTACTCCCTCTGAGGAAAATGAAAATTACTGCCCTCGGGAGCAAGGAAGCCACCCACCACAGGCAAGCAAACAGTCACTGGTGGGAAGGAAGAGATTAGAGCCCCAGTTCCTTTGCCGCAGCCCATAGCAAACGTGCCCGGGGCTCCACACACCTGCAAGGATGGCAGGACAAGTGGGCACCTTGGTCGTACCTCTCAGGACAACCTCTCAGGGTGGCATAGCCCACCGCCAGTGGGAAACTACTGTGCCTAAACCCTGTCTTCAAGCTGAAGCAAAATTAGAGGTGACTTCCATGAAAATACTCAAAAAGCAGGGACCCTGGGCATGTTGCGATTTAGAGATATATAGCAATGTATGTGCCAACTTGTATGGAAGCTGCTGAGTTCATAGAGCTTACTGCTGGACAGGACCATGCACTGTCATACCTGATCTCTGGGTAACATGGCCTCTGGCATTTTTCCCAGTTAACCGTGCATTTCTCAGTTATCCATGCATTAAGCCCAGAGACTTGCGTCTGACTGCTGAGAACCTTTCAAAAAAATCATTACTTCATGCCCCCCCAGAGATGGAAAATCCAAGAAGCACCGTTCACGTTACAGTCAATGCATCGATCTTACACAACAACGGGATACAACAATTCAGTATTTGTATGACTGGAGCACATAGAGGGGTCAGTGGCCTTCAAGACATTCACCTCCCGTCACCACCCTCGTTTCTTCTTGGCTCTCCCCAAGCCATCCTTCCTGCACGTTACCTCAAAATATTTTGCCACTCAACTTTGAGAGACCATCAAAATCCTACTTGGCTTTCTCAAGATATGCCAGCATCTCCCCCTCCTTCTATGGGTGTGCTTTGCACCCCCTCAATCGGGATGAGGCTGCCAAACTGAGGGCTGACCGTGGTCTGCCTTGCTGCCCATCTCCAGCACCACCACGCACTGCGTGTGCTGGCTGGCACCCGGGGACGTGCCTGGGGAGGGACGCTAGCAGCAAGCAGGCTGCTTGCACATCCAGCACTTGGGGTCGGGTCTGCGACAAAAACTCTAAGCTCTAGGGTTTCCTCTGTTAATGCCAAGAGCTTTGATGCTGACTACTCCACCAGGACACACCACAATTTGAGTTCGAGCATTGCCGCTCAGAGCACCCACGTGACCTTGGTAGCACGATAGGAAGAGCAGTGGTTGTGGGGACAGCCACCAGCTACAGACCTTCTTGCACTTATCATGGTCCTGCAGGTCCACCTCGGGCTCACTGCGACCGTGGGCAGGTTGGTGCTATCGAAACACCAAAAGGCCTAGAGCAAAGAGAGGCTGAAAAACTATCTGGAAGGCAGAGGACTCTGGAAAGCAGCATGCCAAAAGGAAAGTAGAAGGGACGAGGAGTCAGATGTCAGCTGGCAATGCCATGTGGTAGCAGGGAATGCCAGCTGAAGTTTGGCTTGCCAAAGTGAAAAAATACCCTCGAGAGAGGCCAGTAGTATTTCTCTGTGCTGGACTGGCATACACCTCAGGTTTGCATTTCCAAAAAGGGACTGAAGAATCCCCAGGGTGGCATGCAACAGCCTCAGGGGCTGCTGGGGCTGGAGAAACAGTGGCAGACTAAAGAAAGGAAATCCCCGGTTGAGCAGACAACTTAGGAGTGTGCAAGGGCTTGAGGGAGGATGAGGAGGCACGTCTGCAACAAATATTCAGTGGTGGTTGGCATCAGAGCTGACAAGGAATTTTTTAGCAGGCTTTAACTAGAAGTAATTGGATAAAACTGTAAGGAACACCATGAGGAAAACACTACCAGGGCGCTGAACCAGTTCTGGCTGTAGATTAGACTCCCAGAGGAACTCATCCTACTCCCCACCTCTCCCCTCCCCAGCACACACTACTGCAAAAATACTAGAAAACAGGCAAAAAAAGAAGGCCCCTCTCATGGGCAGGAGAAGATGCAGCCAGTAATGAAAGAGGTCTTCTCAGCCTCCATGTTCTTCTGAAATCAATGTACTACCATGAATGCAGCGGTCACAGCTAGCGCTTGGCTGAAGGCAAGCAGCTCCAAACCTTACCAGGGGACCACCACATGCACGCTGCCCACCAAGGCAGCTACCTGCAAATGGGAACCCAGGTTCAACTCAACTACAGGTTGACCCGCAAAGGTCAGCCTTCTTGGGTTGGCCAAGGAGGACATTTTTCTACACAGCTTCTGGAAATTGAAACAGTGCTATATTTGGCTAGTGCACAATTACTATTTCCTCTAACTCACTGCCTCTCCCAGTCTCTTTCTTTTCCCTGCAAGATAGATATCTAAAAAATTAATCAAACGGCTAAATTCAAAGAAAGAGGGAAATCCAAGAAGGCAAAAATAACCTTCTATGCACATGACATGCTGCTGCCTGCGAACCTCAAAACCGACAAGATGATGCATTTATAATGTATTACAAATTTGCTGCATTTTTTCTTTGGAAAAGGGGAAGGGGGAGAAAAAAGATAACTTACTAAAAAGGAAGGAGAGAATAGCACGGCTGCATTTAAAAACAAGTTAAACCAGATTGTGTGTCTTGATTTTCAAAGCAGCTCATGAATAATTCAGACTTCTAAGGCCCTCCACACAGACTCTGTCTTGCTTCTTGATTCCTCCCACCCTTCCCTCCTCAGAACAGAGGCAAAAAGGAAAAAGGAGCCAACAAAAGTGAAAAAAAAAAAGAGAAAAAAACCCCCAACCTTCTTTGTTTTCCATAGAATTTTAAATGATGGCCAAATTTCTGATGCCAGCTTTACTGGAATACCAGAGCTGACATCAAAGATTTTCATTTGGTGAAAGTAAAAGCAAAATCTGGCACCTTGCACCTTCCTGGAAAGCCACCAATCCTTTATTAAAGATCTTTAGAAGCCAGGACAACCTGAAATTACATTTCAGAGGGTCAGAACCACAGATTCATTAGGGAGGATGCTTTCTGACCAGAGTTTCCTGGCACCATGTGGCAAATCAAAGCAGAGAAAGTCCCCATCCCCACGATGCCTCCTTAGTCAGAAGCAGAGAAGCACGAACCCAACTCCACGCTGTGATAGTTCAAAAACACTTTAAGCACGCAGGAATCTGCAGTGCTTAAAGGAAAAAATCCACCCAAATGGCCCTGAAACATTGCCTGTGATGGCCTTTGCTACAGGTGATGGAGTAGGACTTTAAGGTGCTGGGTAGCTGAAAAAGCAAACAAACAAGAGCTTGATGGAAGAAACTGTCTAGTGGCCTTAATTATCAAAAGTAGCAAGCCTCAGAGAATTAGTTCCATTGCTTACTAATACTCCACTTCGATTTCAGCCTCCACAAACATATTGGGTCAATAGAAATACCGAGACAAGCACGAAAGTTAAACAAACAACTTCATTCTGTCAGAATTACAGGAGCAAGTTATCAAAGTAATCAATGGCATGTAATAACTATAAGACAAGCGGTCAATACGTTATAGCAGTCAAAGGCAGAGAATGGCTCTAGCAGACTGTTGATCAATGGCACCCCGGGAATGCCAAAGCACTTGGTGATGAAGCGATGTCTGTCATGAAGTCATCAGCAGACCCCGGTATGGTTCAGGAGGCTGCCGCATCATGCTCTGCAATGGGCACCGAGACAAGCAAAGCTTTCTCTTCCCTATAGAAACCCCGGGATCTTCTCTGTCCATTGCAGGGACAGAGGCACATGGAATTTAAAGAGGAGACCCGATGCCTTCATGGACTCACTGGTGTTGGCACACCCATCCTGAGGGCCACAGCTGGGGCTGTGGTCAATCCTGGTCTATCAGAGACCCCCATCGCTCCCTCCAGGGGCAAAAAGCCCTCCCACTGGTGCAGTGACCACTGCGGTGATGCCACGTCCTCCCACCAGTGGTTCCTGCAGCTGCCGACACGCCTCGCGGCATCACTTCCACTCCAGCACATCATTTGTTCCAGAGGAGCCCAACCTGTACTTTTCATCTGATACTTGAAAACACTTGCTTTTAAATACAGCCTGTCATTTTTAGATGACTAGAAGTGTCAAAAACATTTGAGATCTAAATAATTTTTTTTTTCTTTTAAGGATGAGAAAAACAGATCTCTTTGGCTTTAAGTTTTCCTGTATCTTTACTTTTAGATTCACTGAGAGTTTTGCTTTTGGTTTATCCTTTTCTTTTTCTTAATCAAAGATCCAAACCATCGTTATTCACTCAGCTCTACTGAGCCCTGTCCGCCCGCACAGCCCCCAAAGTCAGGCTCCAGAGATGTGGCACGGACAACACCAACGTCCCCCAGGCGTGGGGAGTCGAGCAGATCCCACCACCCACTCCCTTTCCAGCTTCAGCCTCTCAAACAAAAGCAGCGGTGCCCCTGCCCGGATGCCGCTCACCTTGAAATGGAGCGGTTCATCCTCATGGTGTAGTGACTGACAGGTCACTGTCTTTTATTAAATTCCCAGCTCTCCCTCCCACCCGTCCCCATCGTGACAGGGATACGCAGAAAGAACACCGGCGCCACAGACAGATATCTGGGGAACGAGCTTTTATCTTCGGGTGAACGTGTCGCAGAAGTGGAGCTAATTAACTGGGGCTCTGTTTTTGAAAAAGGTTAATATTTTATCACATGTCTTCTATCTTGAGGAATAATTAGCCCTGGCAGTACCAGCTCTGCCATTTCCCAAGGGACTGAGTGAGACACTGGAGGCCGGAGAGAGACACGTGGTACAGATGGATAGACAGCATCTCAGCACTGGGCTAACAGTACATCTAACCAGCAGTTACTTGCCAACACAAACTAACCTGCCGTAGAACATTAACGGGGGCAAAACCCTGCTCCAAAGGCTGTACGTATTCTGCTCGTCCTAGTCTGTGCTCTCAGGTACAGGGGATGCTTTAAAAAAAGGCACTGGGACTTGGTCAGGAGCTTCACAGCTCCAGCACTGGAGCATCAGTCCAAGCCCCTTCTCCCCAGGCACCGCTGCCAGCTCTGGGGCAGCCTCTTCCCTCACTGCTCCAACGCCCCAGGTCTGCACAACAAGAGGGAAACCCCAAGGGTTCCCCCAACTCTTCCATCCCAACAGCAAACCTGTTCTCATGGGGGGAACAGACCGCTGAAGCAAATTCCCACAGGGACTGCGGAGAAGGTGGTCCCCCAGTGCTTGCACAGCAGTCCTCATCGGGTGGTACAGCACACAACATCTCCCTGGGAGGCTGCTAAGAACAGGGCTGGGAGGCAAGCAGGGTAAATGGAGAAACTGGAAAAGGATGAGGGAAGAGTCATTCCAGATCAACCCAGAACTATTTTGTGCATGTGTTTTTCTTGGCACAATGCAATGGACGGGTGGGTGGGGGATTTCCAGAATGAAATCAAAACTGTCTCACGGGGAAACAAAACCGAAATAACTTAGGTGAAGGAAATCTATCACTTGGAGAAGGGAAGAAACAGTTTTCAGCTTCTTTTCTCTCTGAAACTGCAATTTTTGGCAAGCAAAACATCAGTCTAAACAAAATTAAGGTCTTCTCCTCCAGGGAAGAGACAGCTAGGCCAGAGGCTGTGCCTGCTCCCAAGTGAGCTCCTCAGACTCATCTCGGGAGGATGCCTGTCTATGGGGATGCTCTTCCTACTCAGCGAGGCACTGTGGGGCTGGGGCAAGGCACAGCTTGGAGAAACAAGACACAGCATGTAGGAAAGTTAATGTTACACCATGCTGGAACAATCCAGAGTCTCCCTTGCTGCCAGGAGCCGGAGTCCTATGGGGTCCCGGGTCCCTGCGCTGCCCACCCGCTTTGCCCTGCAGACACCTTTTAGCTGAGACCACAGCTCAGGAATCATTTCTGCTCGCTGCGCAGACAAGTGCCATAACTCACACTCCTAGCACAGCTCTCAGATCTAACTAGCTTTGCCCTCCAGAAAAAAAAAAAAAAAAAAAAAAAAAAGAGTAACATAGCCACTTAACTGACACATCCTCCTGCATTCAAAAACACCCGCCTATACATTTCCATCAGCTCCCCATACAGTCTAGCTCGCTCCTCAACTCCTTCCCAAGACTCTCCCTCATCCTTCTCACTCAAGCAAAAGAAAAGGAGGGGGAGGAATAGGACTGCAAATCCACTGCTGCAGAACAAGCACCATCGCATCTGCCATTTCCCTACAGCATCCATGAGACACAACCAGCCCAGCTCCTGAAGAAACACCAGCCTCCCCCTGCCCCAGCAGCCCTTCCCAGTGCCACTTTTAATTAAAGCCCCTCAGCCTGCCTTTCTCCAGACAGCCCCTCGAGATACAAGCCAGCAGTATCTCGTGGTGCTTCAGATCCTGCCCCACTTGCTGCTCGCAAACATCCGGCACCAGAGCCCGTGACTCTAGGGCAGTTTGCAACCTGGGATCAGTTGAACTGCGGTCTGAAAACCTGAGGGGAGCCCCTGCACTGCCAGTGTGAGGAAGACACAACACCTCCGAAACCAACCGGGTGGCAGTCCTGCCGTGATACAGGTGGCCTGTATCTGGACTGTCCTCCATTTCTGCCTGGGAGTCACTTGTTGGCTGACCTGACCCACCACCTCCAGCTCAAGGAGC
Organism: Gorsachius goisagi; assembly: GCA_018403395.1. Classification (NCBI taxonomy): domain Eukaryota; kingdom Metazoa; phylum Chordata; class Aves; order Pelecaniformes; family Ardeidae; genus Gorsachius; species Gorsachius goisagi. Next base: position 30,752 of record BOSO01005926.1, read on the forward strand.
AATCAGGCAGGGGCCGAAGGGCACAGTGGTGTTGCAGGCTGCTGTGGACATCAGAGCAAAATCTGGGGTTAAGTTGTGATCTGGGCACTTGGAAGCCTCTTTACTCCCCAGGGAAGCCTGTGCAAGTCACGCAAGACAGTTCAGGTGTTGGTGGAGCCTGGGGAACACACTAACCCCCAGGACAAGCACCAGCAGGGCAACACAGACCGCAGCAGAAGCCCCATCACATCCGAGGAGGTAAGAACAGGCTGCTTGGGACAAGTGGATGTTAGGATGATGGTCTGGCCAACAGTAGTGCTCAAGGACAGTCCCCAACCCAGACACAGGCAGCCACCTCTCTCAGTCCTCAAGCCGACCGTAATCCCATTTCATGCAGCCCCTTTTCATCATTACTTTCTCCCTGCCCCTCTATTAAAAAAACCCAAAAAGCTTCAGAAGAAGGCATTAAATAGAAAGAGATATTTGACAAAGATCATCGCATTCATCAAGTTTTGTCCCCTGAAGCCTCCAGCCTCTGTCTTGGAAGCCATCAGGTCTAGCTGGCCCGCTCCTCAAGCCCTCCACCTCCTGACAAACTGTCCCACGGGCCACCAGACAACAAACGTGGGGCAGCAAACATCACAGACGCTGTCACACATTGTGGTAGCCACAGCCATTCCCAGGATGGGGACTTGGACACACAGCAGCTGTTTCCCAGATCTGTGCATTTCCAGCCCAGTTTGCAGCCGGTGAGTCCCCAGAGAGACCCATCACACTTCCTGCATGAGACCCCCAGAAGCAGTAGGTGCAGCTATTGGAAAAAGGCACCTTACCGACTTCTTACCAGGTGTCCCCATATCTATGCAAGTCACCAACTCCAGCAGAAGCAGAAGAACATGAAACACTGGGGGGTTTTCAGCACTAAAATTGTCCAGTGAATATTTTTCTCCACTTTCAGGCAATGACATGCAGTAGAGACTCCATGGGATTTTTGTCTCTGAGACAGTGGGATTTTTGCCTCTGACTGAGTTTTCTCAAGCCTCAGGAAAGAGAAAAGTTTGGGAGTTTCAGTTTCAGCTTGAAATTAGTCAGAATCACTTTTTCTTTTGCCCCCCCATATTTTTCCCCAATGTTCTCTGAGCAGAGGTCTGGATAGACTGCAGCCCTGCAGTCTAGGCAGGATTTAGCCAGGACCTTCCTCTCTTCCATGAGGAAAGGCAAAGCAGATGGCCACGGTCAGTCCTCCAGTGAGTTCAGGCATCCCTAGCAGGAAACACTCCAAATTATGGGTCCCGTTCTCTCAGACAAATGCACATAAACCAAGAACCTCTCTACCGGAAGAAGTGAAATGGTTTTGGATTTACACAAACGTGAAGGAAAGAACTGTGGACTTCTGTATGCACAGCATATTCTGAAATACCAGGGACTAAGAAGTGCATGGAAACATAGGGAAAACATGGAGTGCTGCTTACAGCCTGGCCTTTATGGCCTTCTCCCTTGTGGATGGGGCTCTGGCCAGCTGACACGAGCAGACCACATCTTTACAGCAGTCCTGGACAGATGCAGTGGTAAAGCCACCACACCTCTCACCGCAGAGGAGGCACAGGGCCCGAAAACAGCTGTAGGGCCCAAGCGGCATGAAAAGCTGATACCAAAACACTGTGAGGACTGCGCTGGAGTCTAAGCAACCCCACTGCCAGCAAAGCCTCACAATGTCAAGCCAGAAGAGACACACAAGCATGGTAGTTAAGTGCATCACGCCTAGATGATGAACCCCAAAAGAGAAGAAGAGAGAACTCCCCTCGCTGCTGTCCCACCAAGAATGACCTGAGACCACCAAACACATCAGTGTTGCCCAAGCGGCAGCACAGGCTCTGGCTTGTTAATCATATGGGCGAAGGCCTCCAGCCACCTCAGCAGTCCTCCATCGGGGCAATGGAACAGCAGTACGTGGATCTGCAACACAGATTTGCTACCAATGCAGTGATCAATCCTGGAAAAGATGGCAGGCAGCAAGGACAGGAGGAAGCTTCAGTGTGCACCTACCCCTCTCTCATTTACATGCACTCGCTGAGAGTGACTGGAGAATTAGGGCCCATAGGGCCTGCGGATAGGAAAGATACGGGTAACGCAAGTGCTGCAAGGACAGCTATTCAAGCAACTTCAAAGCTTGTTACACAAACGCAGGCAGCTGGGGGAGAACGACAAATTATGTGTGCTGCAATCAAGGTTTGTAAATTATGTCAGCTCTTACAAAACGCTGGGCCAAGCTGGAGAGGCGAGAGCCCCAGAGGGCTCAGGGGTTTCTGCAACAAGAGAGAAATGCAGGCTGGTTTTGTAGCTGACCCCACTTCAGGCAGGAGGCTGGATCAAAGACCTCCCGTGGTCTCTTCCAACCTGAATTATTCTGTGATTTTATGAAGTGCCTGTTTCTGATTAATAGCTGTCTTGCCCTCCTTGCTTAACTGCCAACAATTGCAAATCTCAGTACTTCTTGTTCTCTCCGCTACCTGAAAACAGTCTCTCTAGGTTTTGATCACATCCCTATTCCTCAAACCCCCTTGGAGTTTCAATTTCAAATTCACCCAGAAGACCAAATGCAAAATGCCACTATGTGTGGCGAGCACTCGAGATGGACTGAACCTACAAAGTGCAGAACTGAGCTCTTTTGAATGGAAGACTCCTGTTTCGGCCCACCTATAGTCATAGATGGGCCAGGTTTAGCCAACAGGCACACAAAAGCCAGCGATGACCCAGGAGCAATGGACAACAAAATGGCCATCACAACCACGAGATGCTGGTACAGTTGTCTGACAAGGGCTGGGAGGGCCAAAATAACTAGGGCATGGTAGTCTGGGGGACACAGTGCACACCCTTACTCAAACTGCGCCTCACCCTTAAGTCTTTGGCCAGATGGGACCTTCCCTCTAAATTGCATTTTGGGCTTCCCACGCTTCAGTTCATTCCAAAGCCTCAGCTCTCCAGCAACACATGGGTCCAAACTGTGAGTGACAGCAGGTCTAAACTCTAGCACAAAGCTATAGGTAGTGGGTTTTGATAAGAGGAGTTCCATGCTGGGTCTATTGTTAGCAGACAGCAGATTTTCCCAGCTAGGGGAACAGTGTGCACTTGTAACCAACCTGTACAGCAAAGGTCTGAATTCCTGAAGGCTGAAGAGCTTGAAAACAGGATAACTATGATGAAAAGAAATAATAACGACAGTTCCCTACAAAATAAAATAAATCCCAGCACCACCTGATGATCCCATCTTACAAAGATGGTAGGCCTGGATCTCAAATGGTTGATGACAGTGTGTGGAGGGGAAGCTGGCTGCCCAAAGCCATGCATCTCACTGACTTTCAGCTGCCCAGCTACATTAGGAGAACCTACAAAACATACCAAGATACCTTCCTACACACCACCAACCTGTGCTAGCTATTTCGACCATTGCCAAAGGGTAACCAGGTTGCACAGAAGCAGCATGAGCAATTCTCTCTCAAGACGTTGCCCAGCCTGTGAAAGTTTCAAACTTAGGCCACAAAAGCCAGCTGATCAACAGCAGAAACAAAACCTTGGCCTCTTCAGGCGGTTCCAGTTTATCACCAAGACACAAGCCAACCCCTGCTCTGCTTGATGGACTGATCTCATATCTTTATCCCCAGAGATCGCAGCCTAAGGAGGTGATGGAAAAATACAGAGTCAAGTGCTAACCTCTTGGGGTCTGGTGTCCAAGAGACAAAAGCAATCATGACGTTTCCTAATGGAGATACTTTCCTCTCAAATATGTTTTCCACCATTCATTTGTGTAACTGTTCGCCTGCAGGGTCATGCTGTGCTCTTGCCTGTAGTTAGGAATAAGAATGAGATCAAGACCAAACGCAGAGGGATCCCAGATCTCCTCTTACCCAGCTAATTCAGCCTCAGAGTATGGTCTGCTGGCAAGAGATCCAGGGACAGCCCTCACCCATACAGGATTTTGCCCAAATGGCATAAATCTTCTTTTGTAGTGAAATCACAAATGCCCTGGCTTTGCCCAGAGATAAGTATAACAGCTGGGGTAACAGATCGAGGGACAGAAAAACTCTCTGGGATATTGCTGGGAGTCACACAGCAGCTAATAATGAACCCCAAAAGCAAGAAGAGAACCGTACCCCCTTGCATTCAGCCCCCTCTAACTCACACGAGCTGCTGCCAGCCTGCTCTCCCTGAGGCATCGTGCACTTTTCTCCTGGGAACGAGAAAAGTTAGCCCACACAGGGACCCCCAGCCCGCACAAGAGGGTGCAGGACAGAGCAAAGCCAGTGGCATGCACACGTGGCCACACAATCCTCTGGATTTCACCAATGCTGAGTCCAGAGATGTAGCAGCATTTGAACATTCCCTCTTCCCCCACCCTCCTCATCTGGCTCCCTCTTCCGTGGGCCAGACTGGCTTAGCCTGCACAGCTCCATCCATCCTCACGGACGAAGGTCTACCAGCCCCCATGGCACGCAAGGCACCGCTGCTCAGACATGCCCCGCTCCCTGCTGTCCCACCACCCCTCTGCCCCGAGCAGATGCACGTGGCAGCATCAGGCTCAGGGAGACCACATGCACCAACACCCCCACCCACCCCACTTCTTGCCCAGGTCTACAGCAGAGCGCATCCGGAGTCAGCAACTCACAAGACGCTGCCTGAACAAGCAAATTTTAAAAATAACAGAATCCCTCGGGACTTAGTCTTGCATTACGCAGGAAACTGGATTAGCTCAGCTACAGTCCATCCAGAGGCCACAGTGAGAAATGTATGCAGTCAGCAAAGGGAAGGGCAACAGGAGACCAGGAAAAACCCTAGGTTCAGTTCCACTTTCAACCATTCGAGGTCCATCTGGGAAACGTCCCAGCAAACATTCCCTCAAATTCAAAGGGGGGTTTGGCCACCTGCTAGGTACCTACCTGCTTCTGCAGGTCTAATGTTCAGGTACCGCTGAGGACGGCAGAGCAGAACCCCACCTCTGTCCTGCCTGTGGAATAAGATGGGCTTTTCTATGCATGTTGTTCTCCAGAGTTTAAGTTCCTCCTCTGGGGACTCTCAAGAAACCAGGCAAGAAAGATAAGATGCCTAAATCCTTATGCGGGGTACAAAATGCATTTCTAGCCACTGAGACCCAGTGTTCACCTCGATTAATCTCGAAGTGGTTTTGGTCTACCAGGCAATGAAGTTGAAGGAAGACAAGGCAATGTGAGACATCCAAGGGGATCATAAACATGCTAAGCCAAAGGCAACGCTGTCAAAATCTACTTTTCTCCTCTTTGACTCTTCACTTGCAGGAAGATATTACAATATTCTCAGTGCACTTGACTGCTTGCCACTCCTCAGATGCAATCATCAACTCAGCCAAAAATGGAGCCACTTCAAAACCTGCATGAGATACAGCCACCCTCATGCAATCTGCACGGGGACAGCCACGCACGCTTCCACATGCCGTGCACCAAACCTGTTCGCACAGGACACAGGGACACATGGAAGGTGTGCAGCAGCAGAGATGCATGCTCAGCCCCACGTGTCCATGGGTACCACACCTGGCAGAGGTAGGACCACCGTTGGGACAGCATGTTCCTCCCGGTCATCTGCATTCACAGCACAGTCAGGTATTTTCAACTACCCCAACTAGAGCTTCTCCAACGTAAAGCTGAATGTGCAGCCTCTGTGCCCTTGGGATGCACACTGCAATTAATGGGTCAAAATAACACTGCAGGGTGTACTGCTTCAGAGCTGAAATCCTGACTTTTCCGGACCTTGAGGACTCAAGACAGCAGCTCTTTGTCCCAGGGGAACGTCACAGGCATCACCTCTTCCCATCCCTCCATGAACAGTCCCTACGAGCAGAGCCACCAGCCCTGGGCAGCCCTCCCACCCAATGGACACTCTCCAGCTGGCACCACACTGTGGTTTCGATGAGGAAACCTGGAGGAAGTCTTACGGTGCCTGCTGCTCCCCACAAAGGGAACAGGACACACTATAGGGGCAGAGCTTCTCTAGGGGGCACAAGTTGGCGTGACCAGGCCCCTGGGCTGCCAGGATGCTTTCATCTTCAGCAGGCGATGCGACTCCTGATGTTTGTATTTGCCAGTATCCCTGCCAGCCTCGCCTTTCAATCACAACTTGATTTTAGCAGCTGCTTTCTCTCTCTCAGACACAGGCATGTGTACATGAATGCACCCCCTCAAGCAGCTGCAAAATTCAAGCTTAACTGGGTAGGTAGGGGGTCTTGTAAAGCACTTGGGACTCAGGGAAGGGAAGGAGCTTCAAAAATTTGGAGGATTATTGCCTATGCCAGGATTTGAGAAGGCTCCATCCCTGGTCTCCTTGCTGTACCAGCTCTTCTGGCAGCACTACTAAACTCGTATTGGTGCTGCGGAGGAAAAAAGCAAGACAAATAGAGGAAAACAGGCAGCGAGGGGTGCCCGAGGCTGGCTGACATGATTTGCAATAGCCAGAGAAGTCTGCTGAAGGCTCTTACCTCTCCTCCAGCCCCTACCCTCTCATCTACTCTCCTCATCCCCAGTTTCACCTCTCTGCTTCACCGCCATCAGCAAGCGCACACACCCCAGCTCAGGTTGGTGCTGGTCACGACTCATGGTCCCAGCCTAGCCTGGCAGCCACAACAGCATCTGCACAACTATTAAACCCAATGGAGCATTTGGGAGGCAGAGGTCAGCCTAAGCAGCATATGGAGCAACCACGTGGCGACTACCGGCCTCCCCAGGAGCTGCCTGCCGCAGATGGAAAAAGCCCAGGAGCCATCACAACAAAATCTTCTGGCTGGGGGCGATGCATCCTCCCCATCGGCTTTCCAAGCTGCTGAGCAATACTGGAAACTTCAGCTCCTCTCCCTCCGTGTGTGCGCCTGGCACTGATTCCCTCAGTGCCGTTTTGGCTCTGTGGTTTGCTGGCGGGAGTTGCAGAGGGTGGGACGTGGTGATGAGGTAATCCCAATGGTGCGTGGCTACCACAGCGGAGGGGGACTAGCCACCCACTCCAGTGGCATGAGCTGGCTGTGCATGACGTGGATGTGCCACCTAGATCTGGGTCCAGCCCGCCACTGTGGTCAGGGGGATTTTTTAACCTTGACTCTTGGTGGGGATGTGATACACCACCATGGGACCACACATGGTCTTCTTCTGGAGAAAGACATCCCTTCACATAGTCCGAGGGCTTAGTCAACATGCAACCAGGAACACAGTTATTGGCCGGGAAATGCAGGCAGGTTACCAGGAGCGATGCTCCAGCTGTGAGGTCTCCCAGGCCGAGGGACACGACACAGTCCGCAGAAGCAACGGCATCTCCTGAGCTGAAATCACCCACAAACCAAGCACAGGCTCACAGCCCCGCACTGGCCAGAGGCAGGCAAAGAGAGTCACCATGGTTTCTCCACCTCCAATTCCTCAGAGCACTGCGATTCCTCTCCATCTGAAACCATTCTGCTGGTTGCAATTTAAAAACAAAATCAATCCAGCAAACATTGCTAAGCAACTGGCTGTCAGTGCCACATCCCACCCTGCAGAAAGTATTTGCCCTCTCCATGACCTTCTGGCAAGGAGCTCGCTGCTCAGCCCTTGCCAGAGTTTGTATATTCAGCTATTGTTGGCAAGCCCAGATGCTTGGCTGAATTAGCAAAGAAAAATCCAGGAAATCTTCTGCAGCCATCCTGGTGGAAAACACTCCACAGAGATGCTGTAAGGAGCAGCAGTCCCACGTCTCGGGCATTAGGATCAGGACTACAAGGTGCTGGTCTCAGGGCATTACTGTGGTTTCACATAATCACAGAACGGCAAGGGTTGGAAGGGGCCTCTGGAGATCATCTAGTCCAAACCCACTGCTAAAGCAGGGTCACCCAGAGCAGGCTGCACAGGACATCATCCAGGCAGGTTTTGAATACCTCCAAAGAAGGAGACTCCACAACCCCACTGGGCAGCCTGTTCCAGTGCTCTATCACCCTCAGAGAAGTTCTTCCATGTATTCAACTGAAACCTCTTATGCTTCAGCTTGTACCCATTGCCCCCTGTCCTGTCTCTGGGCTCTACTGAGAAGAGTCTGGCTCCATCCTCATGACAGCCACCCTTAATATATTTATAAGTATTTATGAGATCCCCTCTCAGTCTTCTCTTCTTCAGGCTGTGAGTCTTGGTGTTGCCACGTGTTGTACAGAAGGGGTAAGAGATGGAGAGCAAACACACTGAAAACCTGGTCGGAGAGCAGAGCAAGCTGCTTTGGGCAACAACATCTGGCTGAGAGGCTGAAGGAGAGCCTGCTTGCCCATGGAGACATGCTCAAGAGGTGGGTAAAACCCTCTCCAAAGTCTCCTGCCTCTCATGTTAACTTTCTTCAGGAATAGCAGCTGGGCAGGAGCATCTCGGCACAGCTCCCAGCATTGTGGTGCCCCTCGGTGTGAGGCCTGTGCTAGGATGCACTGTCCCCTGAGGTCAGCCGGAGCAGAATCGACGTCCAACTCTTTGGGTTCGCTTTCATACAAGCAAGCCTGAGCACTTCCAGTCTGGCTTGCACAAAGCAGCCTAAGCCAAGTTTGCCGTTGAAACCAAGTCTCTCTCTAAGCACAGCCTCCAGCAGGTCACGCAGTTTAAGCCCTGGGGGTTTCCCATCTCTCACGCTAGCCCAGTCTGTGGTACTCAGCTCTCCCCCCCGCAGGAGGGACCTCTCCTAGTCAACCCCATGCTGGATTCTCTTTACGCGTTCTTCTTGAACAGCCACTGGCAATTTCTCCCTGCCCCAAGAGCAGGCCATGCTAATCCACAGTTTCCCACCCCGCTCCGCTGGGTGACTCGGGACCCACTCCCAGGCTGCACAGCAGCACCAGAGCATCCCCTGCGGCAGGTCCCTGGACACCTGCACCGTGAGAAAGGGTTTCTTTCCAGAGACGACTTTGCAAACTCTGCACCTTCCTCTCGCTTTGACCACCACGCCCAGACCCTTCTCCCTCCTTCATCCCACCCATCAGCGCCTGCCTCCCCCAGATCTCCCGGGAGCCCCATTTCCTCCGTGGCCGCTCTAATGCTCGGCTAATGGTGCATCATCTGCAGCATTGTCCAGACATATTCAATAAATCAGAATCCAATTACCGGGTTAAGGAAATTGGAAGCAAATGCAATTAGCCCCGGCCCCTCCCACGTGCTGTGCCCTCGCTTCCTCCTTAATGAGAGCTTTTCTTTTGCGGGAGCACTCAGCACCGCATCCGCCCGCCCAGGAACAAGGTGGCTGCCACCGCGCAGTGGGGGATACGGCAAGGGGGCAGCCGAGTCGATCTTCCCTTTTAATAGGGCAGATGGTTAATATCCTTGGCATTAATTCTCTCCAGGAATAGCACACTCGCTCTCTGCTCAGCTATAACAGGCGTCCGTCAGGGCTGACAGCTCCTCTCCAGAGAAAGGAGCATCTGGTCCTTACTACGAAAAGGAGCTAAAAAAAAAAAAAAATTTAAAAAAACACCATTGCTTGCTGTAGGGCTGGAGAACTAGTGCTGAAGAACGGGTGCTGTTTCAGCATTTCAGCCTAAGTGTTGGATTTGGACTGAAATAGGGGAAGTTTAGAGTTGGGTCAGATGCTGGGTGTTGGATTGCTCCAAATCAGAGAGCCCAGGCAGCAAGGGTTGGGTTCGGCACAGGGCTCCCACCGGAGTAGGGCATCTCCCCAAAGGGCTCCCAGGAGAAGGCAGGAGAGGATGGCTGCTGCCAGTGGGCTGGGATGTAATGCCAGGCCAGCTCCTTAGGAAGGGCTTGCACCAGCTGCAGGCTGGGGACCGCTGGCAGGGCCAGGCATACAGTGTGCCCTCAGAGGACAAGGAGGAAAACTGCATCCAGGGAACCTCAGGGGTATTTCCTAGCCCAGCGGGATTCCCTGGCGTGGCTCCATCCAGCAAACAAACAATTAATCCCACTGACCATCAACAACTCCATGAGTTTGGAGAGGCAACCGGAGGGAGGCTACAGCTGCGCTCACGGCAAGCTAGGGTGCACCAAAATTCCTACCCTGCCCTTCCCACACTGGCGGCAGCAGCAGAGGAGCACGGGTCCCACAAGGCAACCCTCGCTGCCATCCTCCCTGCCTCCCTCAAGAGGTCCCTTAGTAGTCAAAGGATATCTTTAACCCCAATGTTGCTGGAGCTGCTAGTAACCCAATGAGTTCTTACCTTCCTCTCCCTCAGCAACAGTCCTTCATCGCCCACATTAACTCCTCTCTTTGCAGAGCAAAATAAGTTTCCAACAGTTATTTTATCCCCCCTGCACCGTCTCACTGCATCCTCTGCAGAGCAAGAGTTCCCAGCACCAGTGAAGACTTTGCCCATCATGGAAATGCATCCTCACACACCCATTACTTTTCTGGAGGAAAAAAAAAAAAAAGGCTTTTCCTTTCTTTCCCTATGATCCTGGAATAATTTATACAGGTTTTCATTAATAGTTTTAGGACTGCCAGACATGCCAAGAAATCAAGTCAAGTGAAAGATTCAATTCTAAAAACACAACCCAGGCAGAACCAACCCCAAGCGCGCCCACTGGGTGTGGGTGAGGGGACCAGACCCACCTAGCATCCCAAAACCAAGGCCCTGAAGAGGAACAGGACTATCCACCCATATAATGAAGTTTTGTGAGGAAGACCAGGAAAAATCGGGGGGAGGCAGAACCTGTGATGGCGGGTGTCGCGGACAGCACGGTCACTGGGGATCCTCTCGCTCTCCCGCTGGTTAAAGGCATGGAGCCGGTATGGGTCCTCGCCGCCCTTCCACCTCCGGGCGCTCAGGTACCTCCGCTCTTCAAACTGATCCCAAAGGTCGTCCCAGTCCACGTCCGAGCCCTGCGCGCACAAAGTCAGCCCCATTAGAGAGAGGAGAGACCAGAGGACACCTGACCCTGCTCTGGAGATGCCCCCGAGCCCCGCCGGAGGTCGATCAGCCCTGTGGCATGGGCAAGCATCGCAAGAGCAGGCTAACAAGGAGCCTCATTAGGTCGAGTTGGTTTGTTTTTTTTTTCTTAGGTCTCAAAACAGCATGTCAAAGAGAGCCTGCCAATTTGAATTTAAAATTACTAATTTGAAACCAAATTTAGGTCTCTAGTGGATCCCCCTCTCAAACAGCACAGCCTCAAGAAATATAAAAGTGCAAAGGTCTTGTTAGTGTTTTAATTTCTCTCCATCCAAAAAACAAAGGTATTTTACACCACATGCCCCATCGCCCCTGTAACCCTTCACGCAGGAAAGGACCATCAGACAGAAGCAGTTTCATCAAGCGCTATTTCCACAGCCATACCCTGGCCCCAGGGCCGACTCTAGCAAAGGGATCCTGCAAGAAGGGGACAGTTATCCTCCCAGCCCAGTTTCGGTCCATCTTGGCCACAAGAAGTCTCCCACCAAGGACTTCAGCCCTACCACAGAGAGAAGAGCGGGCAAGCACGTGCCCGTGTGGTCCCCTCACTCCAAAAGGATGGGGCTGCATTTTGCGATTACCCGAGAGCTCTGACAGCCCTCAGGGGTTTACGCATCCCTCGGCGACTTGGTGCCATCGGGGGGTTTAAGCATCCCTCAGCAGCATGCTGCTGTCGGGGGGGTTTAAGCATCCCTCAGCGATGTGGTGCTGGAGCTGGCGAGCACAATGCAGCACCGATAAGATCTCATCGTTACAGCAGCACAACCTCTTTGATCTCAGCCTACGTGTAACACAGGGAGATGCAAACATTTACAGACATCTCAGCCCCAAAGAAAATTGTGATCTTATCCAATAATTGATCTTTTCTTCTTATTTTCTTTTTTTTTTCCCCCTCCTCAGTTCACACCATCTCAAAGCCGATTTTGCCTGCTAATAGTGAAAATGAAGCTTTTGAAACGGGCGATTTTTATCCCGTAATTGATTTTACTAACATCTGGCAGTGCACTTTCTCTAGTTGTAGGGAAGGGAGGGGGGAGCACCAGCTCCGGCAAGTGAACCATGGCAGTACCAAGCCGGGCGCCTCCAGCCACACAATGCCCCACCACAGCGACACGAGCAACATGAGCACCCCCAAAAAGCTGACAGAGCTCAGGGATGTAGGGGTTTCCAGATACAGGGTCATGTTCATCCTTCCCCCGGTGTGACCCCATGGTCTTCCCAGGGGCTCCTCCAGCACTCACCCCAGTGCAGGGAAGATGAGAAGAAATCTCCAAGCCACCACCCATACTGGGAGAAAGTTATTCAGGACCAGGAGAAAGTTGTTCAAGGCTGGGAGAAAGTTATGAAACCACTAAGGTCACTGCAGGAGGCTTACAAGGAGGATGCACGTAACCCACCTGCGGGCTTTTGGGAGGACCAATGTACACAGGGTGATAAATATTGTTTATGTTTTTTCTAAGGTATCTTGCAAAATGTGATTTACCGACGCAGTAAAAGATCAGGGAAAAGTGAGCCGATTGCATTTTGGAGACAACAACAGCCTGACGTTTATAAGGTTTCATGGTGACCCTGGGGGGCCTGGCACCGTTGAAACAACTGCCGCAGAGTTGCAGTCTCTAAATTTTAATGCTGTGAAGAAAATTAAAAGTTGGGTTTATCAAATTTAATACGAAGAGAAATGGCTTTTAAAAGCGGCCACATAGCACTTAAGGCTCTTGGATGTGTACATACATATATTCTTAATGTCAGTTAAACCCAGGCTGCAGGAAAACTGGAGCTTCTGCACATGCTGCAAGGGCAGCGAGGCTCTGGCCAGGCCAGCAGAAGCAGGGGGTCGGCAGCAGGAGGGTCCTGGTACATGCTTCAAGGTCTGGGATGGCATTTCCCCAGCATCCATCTATCCCCACTACCATCCTGTTACTGGGGAATCCCAGTGGTAAATGGATACTTGGACAAATACCAGTGCCTTATCCCATGGCATTCGCTTCTCAGCCTGCCTCTGGGGTGGTGCATCCAAGGGCTGCAGTCTTGGCTCACTCAGCAGGGAATAACTAATACCACCGTGAAATCTCTGCCTGAAAGGCATCAGCCCACCTTGATTCACCGAGGCTTTCCCTTTTGGGTCTCAAGGAAAGCTATCAGTAGCATAGTTCCTAAATATCAGGTAGCTAAATACACACCTGAGATCAATATCTCTATAGATGCCAAATAGAGATTAAAGGGTTATTTTAACCATTATCTGGCCACAAAACAAGCCCAGGTATTGGGGTAACTTTCTCAGCCAGAAGTAGATACCCCGGTTTGGTCATTTGCTTTCAATCCACAGCTCCCATCCAAATCTTTTGGGTGTTCTTCAGCTTTCCATCCCAAGCTTCCCCGCAAGGGTAACCAAACTCAGAGCAGGATGCTCAGACACAAGTGCGCACCAACTTTTGCAAAATAATACCTGCACAAAGTGGTGAGGGAATCAAGGCAGCGGCCTTGGATGAGAAGCTCCCAGCTACGCCAGTGGTGGGAGGCAGGAGACACCCCCCCCCTTCCCCCAAACTGCATGCAGGGACACCCCTGGTCCTCGGCACCTGATCAGGGACAGGAAAGCAAGTTAAAGCGTAAGGAGAAATCCCCTTTGCTCACCTGGGGACAGCACATCAGTTACAGGTTACTGGATAAGGTCTTCATTATAATATTTCCACCATGTATTATCACCTCTTCCTCACACCAGAATTCTGTCTTGGGAGTTATTTAACTGATGTGCAGAAATCTAAATTTAATTTATTATGATCTAACTCACTTTAGAAGCCAAATTACCCTGCACTAGAAAAGGATCAAGTCAATATTCCACTTGCCTTTCTATTTATCTTCTACAGGGCTCCTCTCTCCAAGTTTCATATTCATTTTCTCTCATGTACTAGTAATAAATTTTCATTTTTTTTCTTGGAAATAGGTAATTTCTCTTTCAACATTGCAGTTTAATGGCTGGTATTAATTATAGGAAACACAGTCAATGGTTAAAAGAGTTTAAGAGACTCAACGGGTCTGCAGGAAAGAGACAAAAAAAATATCCAAAGGGGTAGCCGGCTGCTCTGGGCAAACAAGTGCTGCCCCTTCCGACACCACATTGGGGGTGTCCCCGGGGGGTCAGCAAGAGGGACCCCCCCAGGCAAAAAGAGACGTGGACAAAACTCATTGTGGAGAGGAGGCCCCGTCTCGTGCCAGCACCCGGCCCAGAGCAGGGCTCGCCAAGAGCCTTCTCCTTCACCAGCTCACTAAAAGCACCCCCCCAAAACCGCCGCCACCTCGCCGGTGAAGGGCACAGAGCAAACCCCCACAGCAAGCACAGAGGCAGCTTTTCACCACAACTGTACATTAAAGATCGAAAGCCTCTTGGTGCAAAGATGTAATTCGTCATCTGCCTCTTAAATCGTGGCTTGGAAACAAGAAAAAGGGGGGGGGGGGAAATAATATTAAAAAAAAAGGAAGGAATGGTGCTACAGGGGGAGAGCAGGTCATTAGCAGTAAAACTACAATTTTCTGGCAACTGCTAATGCCTTGTTTATGTGGATTTCTGTGAATATGACATTTTAATGGCATAATAATTGTGTGATTACAGTACAGCAGGGATTGCCGGTGCAGGAAGGAGGAACGAGCGACCCAGCCGGCTGCTGCTGCGGACCCACGGCGTCCCCACAGGACGCTCTGCCCCCCTCCTGCCTGCACCCACAGGCAGCCCCCGGCACCCCTCGCCGGCACTGGAGGCCAGAGCAGGCTGGACACCGAGGAAGGGGCCGGCATGTGGCGGCACCACCTTGGCCACAGTGAGGTGACCCAGCAGGCAAAGGGCATTTCAGGTGAAAAGCCTGGCCCAAGCGGAGCTAGCAGTGACTGGGGACAGGCAGGTCACACCAGTCCCCAGGGCCAGCCTCCAGCTGCCCGGGAAGAGAAGGAGTGGGTGGCATGAGCCAAAAGTGGACTCTGATTCACTTTCTTCTTTTGTGGCACTGTTTTAAAATAGAGAACTTAAGCCTTTGCTAAAATAAAAGCCATTTTCCTTATGGGGCTGCTGAGTGCTGCCATTAGACTGAGGTGAATCGGGCCAGCACCGTGCGCATCCTTTCAGGAGGCAGCGAACCCAAGCCAGCCCGGCGGGCGGGCAGAGCTGCTGGCGATTGCCAGGGAGCCCCAGTCTTTGCCCAGGCGAAGTGGTTTTGCCTGTGCAGGTGCAAGGATCACCCCAAAGTGGTCCGGCAGTGGCCAAATGTGCCTCTACGGCCCCTCGCCCCCAGCTTTCCCTGGAAAAATCTCATCCCTACATAATCCCTCACTGAGCGCTGGGTGCTGAGCCTCCATCATGCCTTTCCTGGGACTGGGGCGTTAAAATAAAAAAAAAAAAAGGAGGAGAGGGGGGAATAAAAAAAAAAAATACATCAGCACAAGCTCCAATAAACATGCAAAAACTCTAGAAACCCAGATGCCCTACGGCATATCGCTGCCTGGCCACGCTCATTCTCTCCTCTGCCTGCGGATGGTCAGGGCATGCGTGTGTGTTTGCCACATCTCGGGGACGCGGGAGGCAGAGGGCAATCTTTCAGCAGGAATTGCAACCAGGCATTATACAAATGAGATTTAAACGTCTCGCTGAAGCACGGGGCCGCTGCAAGCAGGAGGTTCAATTATAGAGCTGATACTGGCCAAGGCGCTAATGCCATCTGAAAGGATTATAATACTTCAAACAGGGCAGGGCTCATACCTCCTCGTCCCCTGGTGCCAGCGCATGCCTTAAGAGGGACTGCAGCCCCAGAGGGGAAAGAAGCCGGGCAGCATCACGCTGCCTCTGCCCTCTTCCCCGTCTCCCCAGGCAGCCCAGATGGAGCATGGAGGTACAAGATCCTTCAGTCCAGCTTCAGTGTAGTTTTCCCGATGCCAGAGCCCAGTGGCGTGGCTTAGCCTTACGCATGCAGTGCTGTGCATCCCGATGGCCTCATCCCCAAGATAGGAGCGGGAGACAGACAGGGCACCATGGCCACAGTCTTCGCCTTGTCCAAACAGCACACGGTGGTGCCAAAACCAGGCTGTGGATCTCCCAAGACCAGGCTCCATACCCATCCCGCAGCACCATCCTCTGGTGCTACGGGTACTGCTCAGCCAGGGAACCGGCACAGACCCCCAAAAGGGTCATGTCCCACACCCCCTTCCTCTTCCCCCGCTTCCCCAAACTGCAGAGCCCCCAAGCCAATCAAGCACTCAAATACAAACTTAAGCGACTCCGGGCATTTGGAGAAGCCCACAGAAATCCCTGTTTAAATGCCTGAAGTTAAGTGCTTGCTTAAGTGCTTCACTGGCTCAGGGCTGCCTCCTCCAGCTTTGCGCTGACACCAACCATGCAACTGGAAACAGCCGGGGCCCAGAGCTGCTTCCATCATCTGCCCCAACTTAGGCTTTTGCCCTGAGGGCATTTTAGCTCCAGTTCCTTTACTTGAGGGCTGTGAAGCTCCTCATCCTTTTGCACTGGTACCTGGGCACAACACCCAGGTGCGCCTCGATGGCAGCTGCTCTGGGACCCCACGAGGATGCACAGCAGACCCATGGTGTCTGCCAGGATCCCACCCTGCCCCAAGGAGGACCACCTCCCACCGCTGGGAAGTGATTTACTGCCTCTCAAGGAAGACCTGCAGATCTGAGACTGTTCCAACCCCACTTGCTGGGGGCAGAAAGAACAAAATAAAATATTAATATGGATACCTAATTAAGGCAAAGCACTTCTCCAGCAAAGCCTGTCCTACAGCTGGGGTCCCTGGAGAAGCTCTAGGCGTTTGCCATTAAGTTTCTCGCTGCCACTGACCTTTCCCTGCTCACGTACATCCACAGGCACACTGCTCCAGCTTCAAAGGACAGAGCATCACTGCCTCCTCGTCTGCTAGCTCAGCAGGGAACATGAGTCCCTGAGGACCCTCCAGCAGTCGTCCCACTTTCTCACTTGGCCCTGAGGCCAAGGCCATACTATCACCCTTGCTGCCCTCCCTGCCTGCTGCTCAATTTCCTTTACCCATGTCTCTCCAACCCACCCTCTAACGCCCACTCCTGTGTGGGCAGTGTCTGGATCTCTCCTGTGTTGTGCACACACATTTACGCAACCGAGATACCTACTGCATCAAGCAACAGGACTGACAAAGGTTAGAAAAAGGCCATGGAAGACTTGACCTTCAGGAACTATGGCTACAGCCACCGCCTGGATAGAAACATCCCCATTCTGGCCCTGGAGAAGGCTCTCCAGGGTCTTCCTCTGAACATCCCTACTCTCAACTAGCATCAGCACAGGCTGTTGGCTGCTGAATCAGTGCAAAGAGTCATCCCAGGGCTAGGGCAGTTGGGCCATTGTTAAGTCCATCACAGCTAGAACCAGCTCTTTGTGTATCTTCTTGTCCGTATCTGTAGTAAATGATATACAGGGTCTGAAACATCCTCCAGAGGTTTAAATCTGCTAAACTCTCCAGCCAAGCACAATGTCATTAAATGCTGCTGGAGAATTACTGATGCTTTTTCCAGTAAGAGCACCAAAGATTTAATTTTAAAATGGATGGCCAGGGCAGCCACCAAAATGGGGAATTTATTTGCAAGTCAGGAGCAGGGGACTCAGAGTTGCAAGGAGGGAAAGACGACAGATTCATTGCTTTGATGAAATGCCAAATTTTGTTCCCAGGGCTTCCCTCAGGGAGAAAGCAGAGTTCACACCACGCTTATCAGCAAGCACTCACCGTGCCGGCAGCAGTGCCAGGTTAAAATATACCCCCACCTCTCACAGGCAGCCTCGGCCTGAGCTTCAGGCATGGGTGATGTTCCTATCTGCTGGCTGTAGCACCAGGTCCCCCTCCTGCCTCCATGGGAAGAGAGGCAACACACGCTGTTGGCCAGCATCGCATGCCTCAACCAGATCCCAAGGAATCCCCGTGGTGACCTCCATCATCTCCAACAGGCTGAAGAACCTCCTGCCTCCCTGGGATGATGGAGAGGAGTATAGGATCCAGGCCACTGACCTCTAGAAACAACATCCAGCTACAAAATTCCCTGTGTTCCCACTTCGAAAGATGCTCTTCCTTCTTGGGCCCCCAAAATCAGGTGTGCGCGCTTGGCCGTACAGAAGCACTTCGCTGCATAAAGAACACAGACTTTAATTCTTTAAAATAATAAATTAGCCCATAGGATAGCCTGACACATGAAGACAAATCCTGTATAATTAAAAAGGAAAGGAAGCCGATTATATCCTCCTAGAGAATATTGCTGCCTGCTTCTGTTTTATTTATACGTTGCAGTGTATAATGAGCTGAATATTTAGGAGGTCAGCACAAACCAAGCTGCTGACTGAAGAAAAGAGAAGACCTGGTGCTCTCTGTGTCAGGAGCCAAGCAGGAGGATGGAGAGGCTTTTTGGTCACCTCCTCCCCCTGCCCACAACTCCCCTGAGATGCTGTGGGACTGCTCGGATCAATAGCTCACACTCAACTTCTCGTGCTCAGGCTGCATCGGTCCTCCCAAGCCTCCATCAAAAAAGGTCTGAGCTCCCCACACCCCCCCAGGAAGGAATGAGCGAGGTCAGCCCGAGCCCATCGGTGCCTGCAAACTCTGCTAATGGGTCTGCAAACAGTAATTTTAGACAGCAAACAAGACCAAGTAAGTTTTAAGAGTCTACAAGAGAGCCTCCACTTCCACTAAGAATTTTTTTTTCTTTTTTAAGATTGCAGGTTTTTTTAAAAAAAAAAAAAAAAAAAAGGTGGAAAACCAGTGGTCTGGCAGCAGCTCTGCTCTCTGGTGAGCTCCCCAGCTTGATGGTGATAGTCCCCCACCAGTGCCCCCACTGCCGCTCCCACCAGCAGTGGGACACCCTTGGGCCCTCTCCGCCCCTTGCTGATGCCAGCTCCCCCAAGCGCTTTTGCCCCCTTTCAGAGGGGGTCCCCTCAGCACCCCACTCCAGGCTCGCTGGGGTGTTGGAAGAGGGCAGAGAGCATCTTTGGGGCCATTGCACCGCATTAGCCAGAGCACCACGGGCAGCCCCTCCATGGCCCATTGCCACCACTCAGTGCCACCATCCACTGGCAGCACGGTGTGGGTGAGCCCCAGAGCTGCTCCCCTGAAGGTCCGTGGCAATTACATGGGGTGCTAATTGGGAAAGAAAGGAAGGCAGCATCCTGTGTGTCCCCCAGGCCAGCCAGGTTCAGCTCATTCCAAGGATCATCAGTCAAACGCATTTGGGAAGAGCCCAGACCTACAGTGGGTAAAATAGAGTGGCAAAAGGGAGCTCCTGCATGGACAGGCAGTGTTTTGTTTTCCTTCTGTGCCTTTTCAGGACAGACATGAGCTGCTTCCCAGCCATGAAGGTCAACCCAGCCTTCCCGGGCTTCAGCAGGAGCAGCAGATGATTTACTACTTAGGCGCCCAAAGCTGCACTCGGTCTCCAGCTGAGCTTTGCTCATCCTTCTGCTTAAAAGCCAAAGCTCCTACCAAACCACACACCTCGAGCATCTCACAGGCCGAAGAAGGTCGCTCCCTTCCCCACGGAGCTCCAGGTCCCACATGCCGGAGGACAGCCTGGGATGAGGTGCACAGGGGAGAAAGGGAGGGGGAAAGGGGAGCAGGGAGGGAAGGGGAAAGGAGCCAGCAGCCAGAGTCCTGCTCTGAACTCAGCCCCTGAAAAAGCAGGCGGCTAATCCGAACTGCACCTCCCGAGCAAGGAAGGGATCGTACTGTTAATATACAGCATCCTTGACCCGACACGGCCTTTTCGCAGCAGCAAAGCCAGGGGTAATCTATCTGGTAATTGCTTCCATGGGTATCTTTACACAGCTTTAGAAACTAATGCTACTACCCTTCCTGAAGTGTTCACCCTTCCAAACCGAGCAGCAACCAGGGGTGATGGATAACAGCAGCATATTAATGTGAAGGGAAAAGTGCCTCTAAGAGAGGGAAAGCTCAGCCTTTATTTTACCTTGGTTTATTCTAAAGGGGGAAAAAACCCCAGAGATTAGAAAAATATATATTCAAGCAAAATAAAATCATTGCAAATACACAAGGCAGTGGCATGCTCGGCTTTAGTTGTCTTCAGGAAACCACCAGCTTGCTTTTCCCCCTCTCTCTGTCAGCTAACTGCTTTTGAGGAGCAGAGCTTTACCCGTGGGCACCAAGGCACAACCTGCTCCAAGGAAGGAGCTCAGCGAGGACAAGAAACGCCGTCAGTCAAAACTCCACACTCCTGCACTCGATTTCCAGTGCTGGAAAAGCCCCAGACTCCCCCCGGCTGTGCCTCGGTTTCCCTGCTCCTACGATTAACTCACAAGGCTCCCGCGTGGTGGGAGGCTCCCCAGAGAGCATCGCCTGCTCCGAGCAGCTCCAGCACAAGGGCTTTTTTTTCTCTTCCCATCTCCCACTCTTTGCAGTGTGGAAAGAGCAGAGGAAAACCCTTGCTGGTGACTAACCAAAACTCCCCAAGCCCTCTCGGGGAGCTTTCCTGGTGGCTGCAGACCATGCAGTGATGTGCTGTGGGCCAGCCCAGCCCTAACCATGGCAAGCAGCTACCCTAGAGCTAGCGGAGAAAAATCTCAGTCATAGCAGGACCTCTCCAACATATTTAAAAGCACCATCAGAAAACAGGCAGGCTGCCCTACCCTGCATCGAGAGGACGGAGGAGCCAGGAGCAGGATTTTTGCAGCCGGCAAGGGCAGCGTGGGCTGTGGGTATCGACCCGTGGGGCACCCTGCAAACCCTCAGAGCTCAGCCGGAGCATGGGACCCACCAGTGCCCGCCTGCCAAACACCATCCCACCAACAAAAAGCACCAGGGCTCCAACGTGACACACCTCCTTGTCTCACACACACACACTTTGCAGAGGCAGGCGTTTCTGCAACCCGCAGCTGGTCCTCAGCACATGGAGATGAAGCTCAGGTCATGGCGACAATGCTCCGGAGTGCATGTACTACCAGGCCGCCAGCCCATCCTCCCCCCAGCTCTCCTCAAGGAGAAATTAGATATAAAACATTTGTGACAGCAAGAACTGATCTAAACCTTTGATCCTTAGGTACCTGCTGCTGGAGTGTCTGCGAGATCCCGGGCCCGGGAGCAACATGACTGACAGCACCGGAGATACAGCGGCATAATTTAGAGCATATGTGTCAGCCCAACCTTCTCCTATCTCGGCTCAGTAATAGGAATAAAAATAACAACACTGGCTAGTGAGAAATGTACCGTAGCAAGGTATGGTGAGTTAGAAAATAAATAAGCCTGCTGAGGAAGGACTGCGGGTCCCTGCTGGCCGTAGGCACAGGCGCTGCGGGAGCCTCCAGAAAGTGCTGCGCCCTGGGATGCTGTGGGCTTAGCCGGGGCTGGGGAGCCCAGAGGCAGGGCATGGCCGGTGCAACCTGCCTGGGCAGACCACGGGCAGATCTCCAGGGTCTGGCCACCTTGCAGCAGCGCCGCGCTGCTGCTCTCACCAGCAAACCCTGAGCAGAGCTGCGGCCAGGCGTGAGGGCAGGGACATGGGACACGCCAGGTCCACGCAGCAGGGACAGTCCGAGGACAACACGGAGCTGGGAGCAGGGGCCAAACCTCCTATTGAAGCTCTGAGCAATATTTCAATGCAAATTTGCCCCCAAAATCATCCCCACAGAGAGAGAAGAGACAGTGCTGGGGCGGGGGGGAGGGGGGGAAATCACAGCTTCTTCTGGAGCAAAGTCAACCTTCTGCCACCACAAAAGCCACCTGCTTCCCTTGAAGGACAGGCTTAAGCAGCATTATCCTTCCCAAAAAGAGAAGTGAGCAAACAAGCATGGAGACGCACACCCCACCGCCCCCTCCTGCTGTGCTCATGCGAAGGCACAAGCACAGCTCCCCACCTCGGTAGGAAGATCAGAGCTGAAAAGGGAAACAGAAGGAGGGGAAAAAAAAAAAGCCAGAAAAAAAACAGCTAAAACTGTAACTGGGTTTGTAGTGAATGACATCTGTAATTTGGAGGACAGCTGGGTTACCACTAAGGGCCCATCTCTGGAGCTCTTGCACCCGGGAGGATGCTGGTTCAACAAGCACAGCCCAGAGACACAGGACAAACTTCCCTTCCCACTTTCCCTAACACATTGGCAACATCTGATCAACGTTTCTGCACATCTCTAGAAGCCAAAAAAAAAAAATAATTTTAAAAACCCACTCAAAATAAAAATAAAATCTGCTGTTAAGTCACCTGATGCAGCAACCTCAAAACACCTCCCGAGACCATGGAGATCTGGATGGAAACCAGCAACCAGGCACCAATCTTTGGTGTTATTATCAGGGAAAAAAAAAAAGTAAAATCTGCGTTTGGCACTGATTCTCTCTTACACATACACACACATTCCACTGCAATAAGGAAAAGAGGATTTATGGAGTCATCAGTCGAGAAAACGTAGGATGGAAGTCTTGACAGGCAGCTCCTGCTTGGGCACGCACCAGCAGCCTTTGCCTGGTGGAGGAGAACATTCCCTCTGCTGCAGCGAGGCAGCACAGCTAGCGGCTCCTGGCACGCTCCTGCCCGGCTCCACCACGACTCCCCGCTCGGTGGCTAGCCCATACCCAGAGGCAACTAGCCTTGCCATGTACCTCAATGCATCAGACCCCAAAACCTCGTCTTCTTCAATGCAGACAGCAAAGCGCTCCTGTAGATGGCATTTTGTACCAGGCACCGTGCACGTGGGCAAGCAGAGCGAGCGCGATACATGCCAGTGGCAGGGCTCGAATCAAGGCAGAAATAAGCCCCCCTAAATCTGTTGGCTCGCGATGCTTTGGCAGCATCAGGCTTGGAGGGGGTGGTAGCTGCAGGCACGGTACGTACAGCTTCCCGCAGCACAGCTGGGTGGCAAGTCAACACACGCTCCTTTTGTTGGCCGTAGCAGCACGGAGGTGTCACCACCAAGGGCTTGCCCCCCTGTCTACCAGAAACAAGTTGATAGGCAACACCTCCAGGATCTCCAAGATCCTTGGACTCCAAGAGCGAAGCGCCGAAACAGCCCGATGCCCTCCTCAACAAAGAGCATTTCCCACCAAGGGAACACGTTAGCTCCACCAGCAGCGGTGGTGATTCCTACCAAGGGAAGGTCCCTGCTCTCAGAAAGCCACAGTGGGGAGCAGGGAAGCACCCCACAGGACACAAGGAACCAAGAGCAGAGGCTGGACCCACTTTTAGGCAGCCCCACCACCCAGCTGGGCCGTGGCCTGTCCTGCACATCTCTCATCCCCCTTGCTCCCGCAGCGATACGCTCCCCTTGCCAGCAACGCTGCATTAAGGATTAGGTGGGATCAGACGCAGGATAATACAAATGAGGTCGTGTTTGCTGCTGACAGGAGCTGCAAAGAAATGAGAAGCCAGTCTTCCCAGCCAGAGGGAAATGAAACGGCAGACACTTTTCTGCCCACAGGTTTGGCTATACCACTGCAGCGCCCGGTGGCCCACAGCTGCAGGGGGGAGGGACTCTCCTTGCAGAGGAGCCACGTCTCCAGCCAGGCTTCCTGGTGGAAACCAGGGGAGGTGGGCAGTGGATGCAGCAGGGAGGCTCCCCATGGCTGGAGAGAAGTCTTTCACACCCACCCCTGCATGGGTCTGCATAACTGGAGAGGAAACAAAACCCTTTTGTTGCCTGGATGGTCCTGAAAGCACGTGGAGTCCAGCCCCAGACTGGTGATGCTGTTTCCCTTACTGCCAGGCATCCACCGGTTCATTTCCCCACCCTGACACCCTCCCACATCCCTCAGGAGCTCTCTCCTCCCAGCCACAGGCACACTTCTACCTCCCCTTGCTCCCCAAGCCCTGGGCACCAGCCACAGCATGCCTTCAAATGGAGGGAGAAGATGGCTTTGGAGGGCACACCGGAGCAAGCAAAAGCCACACCACCTCGTGGAAGGAAGGGCGAGGAGCAGAAACCCTGCGGATAGAGACTTGCCGAGGAGCAGACGTGCTATTCCACAGAGCCTTCCCAAAAACACAGCAATCAATGCAGACATCCTACCAGCCGTGGGGGCAGGCAGGCTTGAGCATCTCAATCAGCACTCATCCTGATGGCTCTAAAAAGACCCCACCTGACTGCTTTTATATTTGATTTGCCACTTGCAAAGGCACCTCCAGAGCACAGGCTCCAGCTGAGCACCACAAGCTCCAGCTGAGCGTTTTCGTACTCTTTCTGCCCACCTTGGAGCCCAAAGGAGAAGAAATTCTCATGAGAGACAAAGAGCTCTGGACACACCCCCACAGGCTCCCCGCTCTGAGCTGGATGACCTGCCACCGGCACATGCACGGCCCCGGGAAAGGCCGGGAGGGACGCAGAGCCCCAGCTGCGACACCCACCGCAGCCCCAGCAAGCCTGCATGCAGATGGCGATGGGACCGGTCCCTCTGCATCCGGCAGCATATGCTGCTGCTGCTGCCCACATCAACGCAGACGCCTGGAGAGCTGCACCAGAAATAACTGGTTACACAAGCCAAGACTTTTTCCTCCTGTGCAGGCAAAGAGAGTTTTAATCCCAAAATACTAGGTACAGCTGAGAGTTTGAATGCATCCCCTCTTTTTGCAGTGGAAGGAACAACATCTCAAGCACAACAAAATGGACCTAAAAAAGTGCTGAAGGCCAGCGGGACGTACTGGTGGCTTGTGACAGCTAGGCTGGTGAACATCTGCATGGCAGAGTTTCTGCTCTTGGTCGGCCCACAACCTTTACCCCTGCTCTAAAACAGGGGCAACAATGCTCACTTAGAGTCTCATGCCCAATTAATCGTTGCAAAATGCTCTACGACGAGAAATAGGAAGGCAGCACGATGTACGACGATGGCTGAACTGCTACAGCTGCCACAGGGATGCGCCGAGGGCACGGAGTGGGAAATCTGACTGCACAGAAGGGGCTGCTCAGACAGGCAACGGTGCTGGGTCACATTCGTCTAAACACTCCATCTCTGATGGGACTCTCGACAGCAAAGACCTGGGGAAAACTACGGGTGAGTGAGCACAGGGACACCTCTCTGAGAGCCCTGCTGCTGCCAGCACGCTCCCATCTTGACGTTTAACGCCTGCACGGACCTTTCTCCCATGCATCTGTCCACTCTCTGCTGAACCCACACAGGCTTTCAGCACCTAGAAGATGCTGTTGCAACCTTCCATTCATCTGCATTGAACCCCTGCCAGCTTCCTTTGATGACCCCAGCTTTTGTCTGGGAAAGGCAGGAGGCATTTCCTACCCACTCTTTCCCGATCTTCCAGATCTTCAACACAACCCACCCCCCTCCATTCCAGGTTAAGCAGGCCAAGCCTACTTCTTGCCGAGAAGCCATCCCAAAGCCTCAATCGCCCTGTGTCCCCCCTCTCTGCACCATTTCCAGTCATACAGCCCTCTCTCCGAGTCGGCGGGGAGCAAACAGGAGATAGGATTCACCGGGGATTCACATGGCAGCACCCAGCTTGCCCTTGCCTCTTGACCACCCACAGTTCACCAGCAACGCAACCGACTTGCCCATGGTGCTCCAGCCCTCGGTGCTTGCCGTGGGCCGCCACACTCCCCAAGCACCACTCACCCCTGCCGGCAGCGCGGGAAAACCCAAGCGCAAGTCACCTGGGAGAGGCTGTTCAACAGTCCTGTCCTCTGCCTCCCCACTTAAATACCTACAAAAAGACAAGCAGCCAAAAGCCTCATTATTCCAAAATACGAGTCCGAGCTGCTAAAAGACACAAGGGTTATGGGAGCAAGGTACATCAGGACAAGGTGTTCTTCCCCATCGAGATGGGAAACAGAACTACAAGGCATTTGTCAGGGGCTCTGCTATTTCCAGTCCCATGGCTGAGCTCCTGCAGGCTCACTTTGGCTTTTCCCTCACCCCCCGCCCGGCACCAGCAATGCCGAACGGGAATGGGCAGCCAGCATTACCGGAGCAGGGCTCTGCCACCAGCATCAGGCTAATCCCACTGGCCCCTTGCTTTCAGAGACAGAAGTGGTGAACACAGGAAATAAAATTAAAATTCTTCTTTGTGTTTCGATTTAACATTTTATCTGTATCGGAAGCAGCAGGGAAAACACGTGGGAAATGTGAAGTAAGTAACCGCTCTGGCTCAACAGTGGGAAAAGCCAGAAGAAACACTAGGGCATCTAGTGTGAGCTCTATGAGGCTCATTTTAAAATGTTCCCTCCGCCAACACGGATAAATATTTGAGCAAAAAATGTTACAGAAAAATTCAGTTGACTCACGAAAAGCAACTGCGTTAAATATAGAAAATAAATTAAATAATTAAAGGGCAAAAGAAAATGGATTTTAGCTCTGCTTTAAGCATAACTCTCATTGCAGCCTTACACGGGGAGCCGCCAAGCTGCTTTTAACTCTCGGAGCGGGTGAAGCAGGTGGCAAAGCGAGCTTTTCCCCTGCTCCCAGGCCACATTTCCCCTTGTTGGGAAGCACAGAGCAGCGGGGCTGGCACGGGGAGCTCCCCTCAGCCACTGTCCTGTACCCCAAGAGTGCAGCACAGCCTCCCCCAGGGCTCCCCATCCTTTCTCCACCTCCTGATGAGGCACCTGAAGTGCAGAGACAGCAACTCTCTTGCCCTCAGTGGCTCAGAAACTCTCCATGGGATGTAAACCCACCGGGAACGTGCTGTAAGCTGTTAGCCAAAGTGCTGGGTTCTCCCAGAGCTGCAGGTATATGTGGCAGCTCTTCGGGTACAGTCCAAGTCAAGCTTTAAAAAAAAAAAAAAAATCCCAGCACCAAATAGACTCAAAGATCTTGGGACAGGCTGAAATTTAGGCTACAGATGTTACAGTCAGATCCTTTTATTGCCAGGAGCAGAGCCCTTCAATTTAAAGGTGCCCTGGCACTAACCCACCCCAAACACGGCTTCCTGGCCTTTGCTGCACTCATAAATTACGCAGGGTAAAAAGGGCAAGCTCAGAGCATCTGCACCACTTTTGAGAGCTCGGCGCTGATCTGCCTTACCAAGGTTTTTACGGATCCCCAGGCAGAGCGGGGATGCTCCTCGCTCAGGTGGCAGGGAAGCCCCAGGCTGCCCAGGAACACGAGAGCCACATGCTCCTCCGCTCCCAGAAACTATTCCCCGATATTAAAGCAGGAAAATCTCACGGCAAGGCTGTGCTGGCAGGTGCCTGTCATGGCTGGGGGAATGGCAGGGCCGTGGGTCGGGCATCGCCATCCACCCCAATGGCTCGCTCCTTCCACAGCCCGCAGGAAGCCGTGGGTGAAGGAGGCAAGCAGTAGGGTAAGAGCTACGGAGAGGGTAAGCTCAGAGCCAGGCTCTCTTATCAACATCCTCTGCCATCAACCCCCCCCCAAAAAAGGTCCTTTCCTCTTCCAGGAGTGACACCCTCAGAAGTCCCTGCTGCCTTGATGCAGGGGCAACCTGGGCAGCCCACGAAGGTGAAACAGGAGAAATGACTTTAAGACAATTTCTGTGCCTGTGATCAGGAGGCTGAAAGCCAGCAGCATCAGCTCCCTAAATAGCGTGTGGGGTCTGAGGCTACACCGCTGATCTCGGCAACAGCCCCCTCTCTTTCAGCTACAGAAAGCCTACATATAGGAAAACATATATATATATATATATATATATATAAACACCTTCCATATTATTTTTCCTTTTCTAAACAGTGCAATAAGGCATCACAGACTCACTTTTCCCAAGCAGGAGATGGAGATGCCGATGGCTAAGCAGCAACCCCCACTCACCATGCCACACTCCTCTCCATCTCCAGCCCTGGGTGCCTCCTCTCCTCTGCCAGGGCTACTGGAAGTTTCAGAAAGGAGGATTAAATTGCTACGCCAAACTAATTAGAACAGATCCAAAATATTCCTAATCTTCATTGGGCCACCCTTTTTATCATTTATCCCGGCATCGGCTTTACAGGGATGGAAGAGAGAAGCACATCCCTAGGGCTGCCAGGCCACGAAAGGCGCAACCCAAGCAGCGAGGACGAATTCAAGCAGTGAATAACAGGGTTGTGGCTCATGGTTCGCAACATTTTATGAACGGGTCTGCGTCTTCCTCGCTCACAATTGATGCCTGTTACTCACCATGGGCTCCAGCATCCTTATCAGAGCCACCAGCACTACCAACGTCCCCTTCAATATGTCCATAACATACCGCGCTTGCAGCAGGACCGTGGGGAAGAGGCGGCGATGCCACATGACACCAGTCGGTCCCCTCCAGAGGGGTGTGGCGCATCGGGATGCCACTCTGCACCCCAAAGCACACCAACCCCACGCAAGGCTACAAGCTTGGGGAAGAGAGGCTGGAAAGCTGCCTGGCGAAAAAGGACCTGGGGGTGATGGTTGACAGCCGGCTGAATGTGAGCCAGCAGTGTGCCCAGGTGGCCAAGAGGGCCAACAGCATCCTGGCTTGTATCAGGATTGGTGTGGCCAGCAGGACCTGGGCAGTGATCGTGCCCCTGTACTCCACACTGGTGAGGCTGCACCTCGAATATTGTGTTCAGTTTTGGGCCCCTCACTACAGGAAAGATATTGCGTTGCTGGAACATGTCCAGAGGAGAGCAACAAAGCTGGTGAGGGGTCTGGAGCACAAGTCATACGAGGAGCGGCTGAGGGAACTGGGGTTGTTCAGNNNNGTAGTGAGGTGGGGGTTGGTCTCTTCTCCCAGGTAACAGGCAATAGGATGAGGGGAAATGGCCTCAAGTTGCACCGGGGTAGGTTTAAGTTGGACATTAGGAAAAATTTTTCACTGAAAGTGTTGTTAAGCATTGGAACGGGCTGCCCAGGGAAGTGGTTGAGTCCCCATCCCTGGAGGTATTTAAAAGATGGGCAGATGAGGGGGACATGGTTAGTGGTGGGATGACAGTGTTAGGTTAAGGGTTGGACTTGATGACCTTAAAGGTCTTTTCCAACCTAAACGATTCTATGATTCAAACCCCTGCAGGTGCCCCCTAAAGCATCCCCTTGGCAGCCATATTCAATCTGAAACACCAAATTTGCCCACTCTTCCCCAGTTCTCTCTCTGTAGAGAAACCCTTAGAAAACCTGGTAATACTGAAAGCATCAGCCTGTTGCTTTTCTCTGCCTCGCTTCAATACGTGGGGCTCAGTTTTGGTTTTAATTGCAAAATCCCCACAACTTGCAAACCAAACATAGCTGGAATTGGAATTGAAAAGTAAAACTATGAATGAAAATCAAAGCACTGCGCTGCCAAAACCCAAGCAAGATGCACAAAGCAGGGAGCTTAAATAGGGAGGGGGGGAAAAAATGGAAATTACATTAATGCATAATTTCATTCGTAATAATGTGAGAGAGACTGGAATGTGAGCTATCCTCGGCCCAAGGAGACGTGGCTATTTATGAAACCATCTGGCTGTCAGCCGCTCGAATGCCGTGCGAAGGCAAAGCGTAAACGGCTGCTGCATCGCATCCCATCGCCGTGCCAGCTGCGGTCGGGCTAGAGTCGGGCTGGCAGCAGCCCCTGGGCAGGGAGAGGATGCTCCGTCCCCTACCTGGCAGGGGGGGGGAGGCGAAAAAAAGTCCAGAAATCGTCTGCATTATGGGGAGCAGTAGCAGTCTGCACTTTATAGGGTTTGGGTTCTTTTTTTCCATCGTATGCAACTTGTTTATTTAGGAAGAGGTTTTTAAATCATTGTTTTCTCAAAAGCGGGCACCAAGCAATGGCTACAGAAGAGTATTTCTCTGCTTTTAAGAAAGCCTGGCACAAAAGGGTCAGATCTACTTAATAGGCTGTTGAAACAGTGTAACGCCAGCCTCTTGTGTTATCCTGGTTCCTAATGATTTTATTAACCAAAGAGCTGGAAGGAGATGGACTTGGCATTCCTGATCTCTGCAGTTATATTCTGCTCAGACACGAGCAGGAACTATAGCTGAACAGCAACAGGTAGGATGGTATTTAATGCCCACCTCTATATCTCGACATTATCTGGTTTGAAATAGAGTCCTCGTGCCATTTACTGGCAGTGAAACTAATAGGATTCTGTAAAAATCAATCCATAAACGCACAGACGCTAAAATGAATAGTTTCCTTTCTGTTCCGTTTATGGGAGGGCTCTTTTATGGATATCTATATGCTGGCATAAAAATTTCAGCAACAACTTTCTAAGTCTTCATTAAATTCAAGGGGACTTTTGTAGAGAAGACTGCTTTGAAAAAAACCCTGCTATTTCACACTGTGGCTCATTATTACCCACAAACCTAAAAAAGCTGATGAGAGCTGCCCTGACCATGCTGTGCTCCCGATGGGCACGCAGGAGCCCCCCGATGGGCACGCAGGAGCCATGGCGGGGGAGCCAAGGTCAAGGTTAGGATGGGACACTGAGCCCCGGCCCAACACAGGAGCTACCAAACTGAAAGGACATGCCATCATCCACCAGCAGCCCCGTCCCTTCAAGGGCAGCCGCCAAACACCACTGCCGAAGGCAAAACTCTGCCTGGGCTCATTCCCGGGGACCCCACGAAAGCGGCACTGCCGGGGTCTGCCCCGCTGGTGGGAGGACTGCTGTCAGTAGAGGGTTTCCAGAAGGAAGAAATAAGGGCAGGCCAAGGTGAATGTTTCTTGATAATATATTTAATGAAAGCAAATGAGGAAAAAAGAAATATTTCTTCCTCGCCCTCCCCACTCTGTTAATGGCAGGGGGTGGGTTTGGGGGGCTTGGGGGTTGGGGTTTTTCTGGAGGAAGCAAAAAGACTGTGTGACCTGTTTCTCACTTCTGAAAACAAAAAGTTTATCAGAGCTGCCTGCAAACCAAGAGATTATTCAGATTTCTGCCTCCAAAAGGGTATTTATTTTTTCCAAGACCATGTTCCTGAAAGCATCGTGATAATTCCTGCCGCAGAGGTGAGTGGGGGATGCCGGGCAAACCCTGCATTGCTCCCCAAACCAGCTCTGCATCCCCTTCTCACCTGCCAGGGGTGCGGGCTCTGGAGTTAGCCTAAAGTCCCGGCTTAGGATCCCTGCAGGCAGGGATGCTGCCAGGCAGCTTCCCCCAGCATCAGCCCACCCGACTGATTCCGTCGGTGCCGCTCGGATGCAACGAGGGCTGAAAATAGATGGGTGGATAAAAGCCAGGTTAGGCATGCACGGTCCACAAACCCACGTCTCCGGTCCCTCCTGATCCACAGGGGACATCAGCTCCCCAGCTTTCCTCAGCAGAGGAGGAGGAGATGGTGACCCCATGGAGCAGCTTCACCACTCCCAGCCAGTAACACTGATACCCCTTGGTTAGTCTACTGGGACCACCTCTGGGAAAAGCCAAAAGACCGAAAGCCGCTGGCACATCACCAGTTCCTCCGCCACAAATAAGTTTCCATGGGGCTTACAGCTCTCTTGAACATAAATTGGGATAAAGGGAAAAACATACACCCAAGCCCTTCGTACATCTGCAACGATCCATCTTGTCTCTGGCAGCTTAACATCTCCAGAAAGATGTAGCTCTGCTGTAGGAAAAATAGCTCCTAAGTGCTCCCGGTCGTGACAGATCCCAAGGCACGTTGCAGAAGTTCACCACAGCCTCCTGGCCAACCGCCAGGCTCGCAGAACTGAATTTCATCTTACCCTCTACCACCTCCCCCTTCAGCCACAGAGGCTTTTCTTCATCTCTCCTTCCTCACATTTCACAACAGCGGTGTTTTTTCTCCATAACCAACCTCAGAAAACAAATCATTCCCAAACCATCCGACCAGACACCTTGCCTCTGACACCCGCCAGGAAGGTGCAAACCTCCCCGCGCTTGTTAGCTACACACAGCTCCCTTATGAGTGATACTTTTCCCCAATTCTTTTGCCAGCAGGAGACCCTCCTGAGTGACGAGACCTCTTTTTGCCATCCTTTTTCCTCCTTTTACAGAAGCTGTGGCTGAGGATGGCCACATGGGGGTCAAACCCTCTTGCTGCAAGCCATCAAATGCTCGACCCTGCAGAAGCCCAGCAGCAGTGAGGTCCATGGGTGAAACCCCTCTCTTTCCCTGCAGATAACTTTCCATCATCCACCTTAATTCCTCCCAGCCCAGGACCATCCCAGCGAGATGCCCAAAACTCAGCAGCATACTCAAGGCAGGGGCAAGCTCCTGAACTACCAACCAGCATTACAACTTCCATCAGCGTTAATAACTCTTCACTTTCCCCTCCGATTTCTCCAATGATTTTAGCTGAATTCAGCTCATTCTTAGTTAATTTGGCTAAGATTTCACTAAATTTAGCTAAGTAGCTAATCTTACAAAGCGTCCCCCCATTAAATCTTCCCATGCCTCGAAGTCCCCGTCTATAAAAAGCGAATCATTATCACCAGTTTGTCTCCGGATGACAGAAGCTTTAAATCACTGCCATCCGACATCTGCTTTGCAGCCCATGGGGAGCCGCCAGGCTCTGTTCAGATCCGAGTGGATAATTACCCACCGGTGGAGATGCCACCGACTCAGCTCCAAACACCCTTCTCCACCCCCAAAGCACCGGCCAGGGCTGAGGGACACGGTCTGGGCAGCCCAGGGATGCAGAAACTGCCACTGCCTGCCAAAATCAGTAGAAGACTTAAGCCTTGGGGACTGTCAGCAGCAAGAAAGCACTTTAAAATTCAAAAAAAAAAATAAAAAATAAAAAAAAGGAAACCCAGCTAAGGCAGGCAGCAAATGGAGAGGTTGCAACCTTCAGAGCTGCAGAGACATTCAAACAATAGTATCTCAGCTCAAACCTTCCCCGCTGTAGACAGCGAGACTATAAATTGGCCTATGATTTAGCTCCATTTGGTGCCCTCTATTCAGTCCCGCACCTCGGCACCCGCTTGCAGACACCGGCTTTCATCCTTATCTCCACCATCCATTAGCTGCTGTCAGCAAGCCAGGCGGGGGAAAGGGAGGGTGCCAGCGCAGCTCTGCTGGCCTCTCGGGGTACCCGCCGGCTGAGCACGGCGTGCACACATGGGAACCCCCTTTCCCTTCCCCAGCCCCTCCAGTCATTGCTAGGACCACGCTGCTCTGCCGAGGGCCCTTGGTCAAGGTGGGCATTTTATTTCATAGCCCATCTGCTGTTGAGTACGCTTTTTCCCCCCCCCCCCTTTTTTTTTTTCCTTTTTTCCCCAGGTTTTTCCCTTTTTTCTTTTTTTTTTTTTTTATCTGCTCCCCCTCAGTTCACATTACAGCCATCATTTATCTCCGCAGCACCAGCAAGCTGATTTACCACCTTGATCAGTGCAGCTCCAACAAGAGCTGTGTGAAAAAGGGATGCATCAAGCCCAACACGCAACAGGGACCCAGCCACGGGAGCCTGGCAGGACCAGGGCGAGGGGGACAGGGCAGAAAACCATCCCATGAACCAAGAGCACCAACAACACGATTTTCTTCATTCTTACTGCGGCAAACCTGGGGGGACGTGGCAATGCCAGGACAGACGGACCTGGAAGATGGGAGGTTTGAGGCTGAGAGCTCTAGGAGCAGAGGAAATTTGGGCAAGATGATTTTTTTTTTTTGCCCCACAACCAGGCAGCGGAGAAACCTGCTCCATCAGGACTAACTTGGAGCATTTCTGCTAAGCACCTCGTTTGCTCTCCCTCTCCTAATGAACAGTGTGACAAGCTCAAAAATCAATGGAGGCTCAGCGATCCCTGAGCAAAGCCTCCCGCCGGTGCCCAGCCAGGCGTCCCCACCACGTTGCTCTCTCTAACCGAAACCGACGGGGGAGCGATTCGCCGACAGGTTCGTTAATGGCCACCCCGTCAGGGCTCTTCTCACCAAGACCCCGTGAAAGCAAGCCACATAAATGAACCATTTGTGGCAGTGTCAGCCTTCTCCCTGGTGATACCGGTGCAGAAAAGGTTGGGAACCGGCC
Organism: Gorsachius goisagi; assembly: GCA_018403395.1. Taxonomy (NCBI): domain Eukaryota; kingdom Metazoa; phylum Chordata; class Aves; order Pelecaniformes; family Ardeidae; genus Gorsachius; species Gorsachius goisagi. The sequence continues at coordinate 64,466 of BOSO01005926.1, forward strand.
TCGGAGAAGTCCCCAGCATTACCCCATAGACAAGGATGTTCAGCTCAGCACCCCTCTTCCAGACACCCACCGGCCTTTCAAAGCCCCCAGCCCCACAAGCTAAATCCAAGTCTTTATGGCCAGATGGATGCAGCACATTTTGGGGTCAAACGGGAAGCACCAGGGCACCTCCAAGACAAGCAACTCGCTTGCGATACCCGTGGTTGAGTGGGGAAGCAGGCAGAGGAGAGAGGACACGGCCTCGGGGGACCAAGAGGGATGGGGAGCAGCCCAAAGAGCGCAGCAGGGTAACCAAGAAACTGCTTTTGGCTCTCTTCCCTAAAATACCCGGTGGGCTGAAGCCCCCTCTGCTGTGGCTGAGGCTGCGTGGAAGGGACAAGGCTTTGATGGGGAAATGGCTGTGTCCTGGCGCGAGCCAGGGAAATCTGGGAGCTGGGACAACAGCACAGGCACGGCAGGGAACGGGTGCTCCCCAAACCTGACACCAACCAACCCCCAGAGGAAAAACCAACAGGGAGCAGCTTCCCCCCCAGCACACAGAGAGCTTGGGATGGATCGGGGCCCTTTCACGATAAGCAGCTGCTGGCTTCAGCTCCAAAAGCCTCTCCACGCCCCCACTGAAGCATCCTCTGCCACTCCTCCTTTTGCTGCACTAGCAAGTATATACCAGTACATGTTCACATATATCTCTCTTACTCAGTTTGCTGCTTTTCCCATCCATATCTGAGAAGATGAGGAGAAGCGGCGTGTTCAGCGGTGCCGCATCACACCCGTGTCCCCCTGACCCCCCCCAGCTCCTTGCCCTCGCAGCACCCCTGCCCTGGCCTCTTAACCTCTCCGCGAGGGGCTCCTTTCCCAGCTCATTTCATGGCTCTGCACTCTTCCTGCTGGTTTTTTTTTTTTGCTTAAAACAACACCGCCTGTCACTTAAGAGACAGAGAAATAGAGGAGGTGGGCAAATGGGAGAGATTTAACTCTGCCTTTGAATCTCCTGGCCAGAGGGGCTTCACACGCTATTCAACGCGGCGGCGGTGATTTAATCAGCGGCGCAATGCTATTGCAAACAGCTGCGGCGAGCGGAGCCCGCAGGAGTAACGCTCCCTCTCACAGCACGAACATTAAGGGCATTTAACAGCCCTCATAATCACGCTGTGGCTCCTTGCAAGAGCACGAGGGAAGGCGCTAAACCACGCTGCCGGGTTATCAAACTTTGCCACGCTCCTTACGGCATCCAAAATCAGCCCCACTTACAGAAAAGCGAGCGTTGGCTCCCCAGTACCTTCTCTCGAAACCAAAAGCCCTTAAGCACGTGCTGGGATGAACCGGGTGGCTTTAAAGCTTCCTTCAGGCAAAGCTGGCCCCGTGCAGAATGCGGGTCCCTGTAACATGGAGCAAACATTAAGACCTTCAGCAAATTAATCTCCCATACCTGTGTTTGATGCACTGGGAAAGGATTACTGGGGGAGGAAAAGAAATCCTGAGCACGGCTTGAATTTAGCTGTGCCTCGGAAAGAGAGATGTATCACACTTTTCAGGTCAAGCATTAGTCCGTTCTCAAGGGAGAAAGATCCCCAGCTTTTACACTTTTACTTTTTTATTGGATTAATATCATTCAGAAAAAAAATCCTGTCATTTCGAGGGATAAATGGCCAGTTATCTATTGCAGCCTACTGTAGCAAACGCCCGTGAAGTACAGCCACTCCTGGCCTATGGACTTGAAACTCAGTTTCTGGAAATAAGGGAAAAAAAGTGGGAATTCATCCGCTTTGTCTTCTGGATACAGTAATGGCTGCTAGCTCTGCCTGAAGATGGGGAGAACATCTCGAGACCCAAGCCTACATTCAGAAAGAGAGATGCTGGCTCGCCCACGGCCATACGCACAGCTGGCGCTAATGCCCAAACTGGTGTTGATACCAGGAGATCTGCATCAAAAATGAGTTGGTCCCAGTTGATATTTACATAGAGAAAAGCTTAGAATTGTTTAGCTGTGAGACGGTGCAGGCAGGTTTCGGCTGGAGTAACACCACCTCCCACCTCCCCGGTTATCTCAGCACAGCCTTGTGCACCAGGGGGAAGGGAAATAACGACCTGGCCTGGCATTGCACCTTTAATTATTCAGCTTATAAAATTAATTGAAGCAGAATAAGCTTTTATCCCGAATACGGGTGCCCGCACGCAGGCATCACTGAGATTAAAAGGTGCAAGTTACACTTTATTTAATGAGCTCATTTCCAGCTATCGCACGGGCAATCCCCGGTGCTGAACCTGCGTGTGCTGCTCCACCTACGGCAAATGCCTTTACACCAGCTTCTGCCCCAGTCCTGCAACTGCAGCCTAAGTACAACGCTCCGGTTAAAGAGTGCAAGGCTTTGGTTAAATAGCAGAGATGTTCTTCACTTCTGGGCTGCGTTTCATTTGCAGAGCCAGGATTTGGCCACGATGCCGGCAGCGGGACCTGATCTGCAAAGGATGCAATAAAGCACCGAGAGCAAAGAAATCCTGTTTTACAGAACACCACTTGTGCCTGTTGGGGAAGGTCGACCACACTTCACCTCCCAGCAGCCAGTGCCCTCGAGTGCCAACGCATTTTCCTCCTGCTCCAGGCGTACCAGCGGAGCTTGCAAATGCCAAACAGGACTTCCCTTCGCTGCCGTTGTCTCCAGAAGGGAAGGCATCCTCACCTCCCCGAGCCCCACGGTGCCTCAGCTGAAGAACAACATCTGAACGACCTTCCCCTGCATTCAAATGCCTGCTGGAGCTCACCCTCACCTCGCAAGGTAGATTGCATTTATATTTTAAGTTTGATTTCGGAAACACCGTGTTTCTTGAGCGCGCAGGTGCCTCCAGGAGGTCCCTGCAGAGGAGACACATACGTATCTGTGCGCAGTAACGCAGGACATGTCACCAGCCAACAGCACGCCTTTCTCATCATCCCATTCTCTTTTTTGGCACTTGCAAATCCAATTTCAAATTTCAGATATTTCACTCGAAAACGTCCTGGTGACCTCTGTTTTGAGACGTCCTTCCTTCTCCAAGCTCTGGGGCTGGGACTTCAAATCGGGCAGATGACAGCCTCTCCAACAGGCTCAGATATTTCACTTCCCCTCCCGCCCCGAGAATGCCACTAAACTAGGCAAAGTGAGAAGCCTTGCAAAGCCTAATTTTGCACAAATACCTGATGCTTCCTAAGACCACAGCAGCTGAATTCTCAGCAGATTTCATGCTATTGGCAGGCCTGACCTTCTCACCATTTCTAGTGCCGACCAAACCCTTTACACATCACTTCTGCAAGGGGGATGCACATCCTTATTTATCCAGAGGCTGTGCAAATACAATTATTACTGCTCACGAAGCCCTTGGCTGCACGAGCCCGACAGAAAAGCCTGCGTGGAAGTGCATAACGTTGTCCTTCACCTAGGGGCTCCGGGGTCAGCAGGGAGCAGTAAGGAATAAAACATAATACTTGCTTGAAAAGGGAGCAGAGGCCACCCAGCACGCTGCGTAGGTACTCTTGTACATCACTGCATCAGGGAGGAGTCAAACTGCACCCATTTCAAGGCGCTGAATTAAAGTGATGGTCACGACAGCATGCCCTGCTTTAAAATCTCAGTCCTGGTCTTCGAACAGCCAGAGCAGTGTTTTTGTGGCTAGTTAGTTATACAGTAAAAATTGTTAAAACTTAATAAAAAAAAAAAAAAGGCAAAATTATTTTCCTTTTTGCTTCCCGGAATTTCAACCCCACAGCAGAATCGCTGCTAACAGCTTCCCAAGACACGTGCCATCCCTCCGTCACAGCAAGATGTCCGTCCATCCATCCATCCCTCCCCTGCTCCATGCCAGGGCAGGCAGAGTGCGTGCTGACCGGCCCCAGGCAACGCTTGTCATCTCCTCCACCCCAAAATCGGCTCCTCCATGCGCCACGGCCAGCAGACCGGACCGCCAGGGCACCACTGGGCTGTGCACCCATCCCCAAGGGCTGCATGGTGCTTGGTTCTTTCATTTTTTAAGAGACCTAAACCAGAGATCTTGCTGCGGGATGGGAGGGTGGGACAGGAGGGCGCTTCACAATACCCCGAAGAGCACGCCTTATGCAGCCTACACGCCGTACACGGTTTAACTCTGAGCGTTATACGGATATTCACCCATTTTGATCACAGTCGCAGGAGCAGATGGCTGGTTAATGCATGTTTGAGGCTCTCTCTCTCCAAATTACACCATATTATCACGCCGGGAAAACGCAACGGGCATTACAAACGCCACCACTCCCTCCCCATCCAGCTCTGCTCTTGCCAAAAGGCAGGACCGTGTGACGTGACAGCTTCCCTCCCAGCTCGGCTCCCAAACACCAGCTCCAGCAGCCCCCCTGCCTCTTCCAGCTGGAAAAACCACTCGCCTTCCCCAACCAGACCCCATGTTTCGCATTTCGGCTGGGCGAGGTTGAAGTGCAAAGGGGCTGCATCCCAAACATCCCCCCTGAGGCACAGTCCAAAGGATGTTAAGGACATTATTCCATTCTGAAGGGCCCCTAATCAACCCATCAGGTAGAGCAGATTAGCCTGACTCAGAGGAAAAACAACTATTTAAAAAAAATAAAAATTTAAAAAAAAAATAAAAATCGATGTTTAATAAAAAGAACTGACCCAAGCCATTGAAAACAAGCCTGCTCTCACCTGTAATTCCTCCCTCCCACCTTTTCTCCGTCTCACCTGATGACAAGCAATTAAAAATTCAACGCACAAGAAAAAAAGATGCACACGAACTCTCCCCAGCCTAGGGGGGTTGCAACCGAGGCCCGTGCCGCTGAACATACTCGTGTCTTATTTGCGAGCCGCATGCCTCCATAATGTGTTATGAGGTGTGTTTGTAACCAGCGGATGCCGACAGTGGTCCTTGAGGAGGCAATGGTCTGTGTCTAAACGCAGGCAAAGCTATTTAGAAAGCCAGGACAAAGCAGCCTTGCTCTCCTTGCTTGGGCCAAATTACATCCTTTAGACTTATTCCTTCAATGCCTTCAAAAAAAAAAACCCCAAAAACACAAAAAAAAAAAGGAATAATCCATCTCAATTTTCTTGGCTCTGCGAACCATATTTAGACAATAGAAGGTGATTTCAGAGCTCGTTTGTTTTTCGTACCACACCAGCCCTGTTCTCCTCGTATCGCTTTCCAATCAGGTTTATTGTTGGCATTTCCACTAGAAAACCAAGGAGGGGGAAAGGCTAAAACCCTCTGTCGCACTTGAGACGGAGGGGAAAAAAAATAGAAAATTAAAAAAAAAATTTAAAAAAAAATCTCTTTCCCTTGTCTTTCAGCCTGATCCAAAAATGACCCCAGTTTGCTTGTGAATCAATTCTCTTCTGGCACCGCACTTCCCGCAGTCCCTTCCGAGACAAGACGCAATCATTAGCTCACTTGCTCCTCCAAATAATATCACAGAGCCGGAGCTCGAGCGGCTTTGTGGTAAACCCTCACTCATCTCTGCCTATCTGCGGCAGGGCAGGTTTCGGCAGGGGACAGGAGGGCCCCCACAGCACCATGGGTGCCACTGCCAACGTCACTGTGTCCCAGCTGGCTGGGGACAGTCCCCAAGCCCGCACATCCCCTCTGTGGAGAAGTGAAACCGGCACGTTGTCCCCTCCCGAAATGCTTCTCCGTGACACCGAGGGCTGCAGCAAGGGTTAAGTAAGGCTCATAAGGAGCTTCCCAGCAGCGGGATTGAAGGCAAACTATTAGTACTACTAATGCCGCCTCCATAAACAAAGCGGTGAACTCCTGCTGAACCTGTCACCGCCGATCATTTTCCAAAGGCACGAGTTAACGATGAGAAATCCTCCTCCTCCTCCCAGCACCCCAATGCCACGAGCACCCAGAGCCCCAGCTCCCCCAGCACCCACCCCACAGCAGGCGGCTTCCCGCAGTACCCTATAGACTGATCCAGCCCAACCTCGGGCTGCCCTCCCCACCAGAGCAGCGGCTATACGGGAAAACCTATAGCTAGGCAGCCCACCTTCCCCGGCTCCTATGGAAATACATAGGAAGACTGGAGCAATACTGATTTAGATGAGCAGAAGATGGGGCCCAAGATCTCCTCCTTGGCTCACTCTTCCCATATCGCTGACTCCTGCTGAGATTTTGGAACCAAAAAGGGGAAAGAGGGTGGGAAATCAATTTAATTGCAGCTTAGTAAGCAACTGTGCTAAGCATCGCTGGCAAAATCTGAACATTTCACTGTGAGAGAAAGCGGGGGAAAATGGCTTTTTCGTTGCATGGGAAAGTGGATTGAGAGCAAACACGCGCACACACCCCCATCATCTGCTCCTCACCCCTTCCTTCTTTAAACAGGAGGAAGCCAGCAAGAAACACACAGCTAACACCCGCAATCTCCCTCTCGAGCTACTCCAATTAACAGTCAATCGCTGCACCCTTTGTCGTTAGGCTACACGTAATTACCCCTTCACGCAAACATCTTTCTTAAACAGATCCCACTTTTGCTTTCTCCGCAGATACATTCCCCATAATTGGTTTTATTGCACCAAACGCTGGGCTGCCCTCACGGAAGGGAACAGCTCTAACTGTGTTTCTCTCTCCCAGCTGCAGTAGGTTGCTTTTGCTTTTCCACGGCTTCTCCCAAGCTTGCTTTTTCCACCGCCAAAGAGAGCAGAGCGTCCAGAGGTACCAAAACTGGCATCCCCTGGGCTGCACGCGCTGGATGTGCATATCCACGGATCCAAGAAAAAACACTCTGCTCACAACACCTCTGCTCAACCCCCCTATTCGGCTACACCAGAGACTCACCGACCTGGGACAAAAATGCTACACCCGCGTTCGTACGGGCTTCTGTTTGCAAGGCTGCTGCTCCCAGCACTGCCCTGCCAGTGCCTGCGCTCGCCCAGCTCGTGCCTGCTAAAGCACAGCCGCTCAGCAGAGCTCTGCCCTGGTCCCTACACCTAAAATCAACCTCTCAGCCTGGGGAGGGAAAGGAAAACACTACTCCCGCTACCATAAGATGCTCCACAGACCTGCCTTCCCCAGACACAGCCCTGGCCCTGCAGCCATCCCGGGTGCCAGGTCCCCCTGCCCACTGGGAGGCACAGATCACGCTGGGGACCAAGAGATGCCTCAGCAGAGCAAGAGGAAGCAAACCCAGCCAAGACAGGCCCCGGGCCACAAGCACATCGAAATAAATCAGGATGATGTTCTCTTATCACGGAAAGGAAGAGCAAGGAGGAAACAACAGCCTGGGTCTTTTGAGTAAATAATCCACCTCTGTTCGTATCCAAGGTGGCGAAAGGATAAATAGGAAACATCTCCCCCGATAGTCAGCATCTTTCTCAAGCGTGGAGACACTTCACAACACACGTGCTGTGTCTATGATGCCTCGGCATCCAGACACGGAGCTGATTTTGCAGACCTCCCTGCTCAAAAGCAGAACTTTCTTTTGGCAAGCCCACCCCTAAGGGTCACCAAGGGCTCAGGGCCATGAGCCAGAGCTGAGCCCTCCTAAAAACCCAGCTGCAGGGCCAAGAGCCCTTCCCTGTCACCTACCAAGGGGACGTCGGCACATCACACCACACTGCGCCAGCCGGTGAGGGATGCTGCAGCCCGGAGCGATCCCTCTGGCAGCGTGCAGGGTGCTCCACAGGGATTTTGCCAGGAGAAGCGGATTACAAGAGAGACCATGATGCTCCTGAGCCCAGCTCACCCCAGGAGCATCACCACCTCCAACACCCCTTTGGAGTGCAGCAGCAGGACTTTTCCAGCTTTTTCTACCCTTCCAGAGCAGAATAAAAAGTATTTTTCCTCTTCTGGTACTCAACACCTTTTGTCAACAAGACACATGTCAGCTGCATAGAAATGTATTTAGCATCTTACTAGCAAAGAAGCACAATCCTTGCATCCTCTCCCTCCTTCCCCAATATCTTTTTGAAAGCACCAAGCTAGGAAAGGCACCTGGACATCCCAATGCCTACCGTTTTGCAAAGCAAACAGGTCTTGTTCAATCAATATTTATGCCCCCATCAGTCACAGCTGCAACACAGACCTCTACCAGAATGTAATGGGAGTAAAATTCATTCATTGCAATTACCAGTGAAAAATTAACAGGGTTTTCATTGACTGCTTAGTGTTTCACAGGTATCTCGGAGAGCACGTCAGTGCGTAGTCAGTAGATTAATTAAACGAGACATGCCAAGCAGGCTGTTTGTCCGTGGCTGGTTTAGTAGCCGAGGCAACTGGGTGCTGCCTTTGGCAGGACTTTTCACCTCGCTCCTGCTCCATGAGGACGCGGGTGCTTGCACAAGGAGGCAGCCGTGCTGAGAAACCCGCTTTCCCAAGCCCACCAAAAGGAAGGCAAGCACCTATGAAACAGCACCCGTTGATGCACCAGACCCGCCCCGTCTGGTCCCACAGGACGAGGACAGCTTGAGCATGGCTTTCTGTTTTGTATTTCCACATCCATCACTAAATACACCGGCAGCAGACAGCAATGGGATTCCACCCCATCTCCTGCACCATCAAAGCTTTGGATGTCCTAGAAAGCCTGGGTTTGCTCCTAGAGATCCTAGTGTGGAATTTCACCAGCAAAGCATAACAGAAGTTTCCTCTTCTCTCCCATCCTGGCCCACGTCCCCAGCCGAGCCCCCAGCCAGCACGAGCGTCCCCGCTATTAAACGCTCTGCCTTTTTGTTCCTGACAGCTTTGGCACTTCAATCCCTTAATTGTCAAGATCTGAATTTTTTGCAGGATACACAGTTATTTTAATCTGTTAAGTGGCTCTGCTGCTATAAAACTGACAGGAATTTAATATCTGGAAACTGTCAGCTGAGCTCCAGGTGCCGCGGCTTTCTAGATGACGACGCTGCAGAAGGAAGCGCAGGCTGGTGCGAGGCACACAGGCACAAAGCTGGCAAACGTCCCTTCGCATGGCGGTCTGATCCTGCGGGATGCTGAGCACCCCAGAGCACTGTGAGAGGGTGCTGAGCCTCGCATCATCTCCCGGGAGCCATCATCCCCCAGCTGCATTGGAACACACTCAGAAAGGGGCTGTTGCATCGCAAACGCTAGTGGGAGTCAATTGTACCAGGCCACTTTTTTTTTTAATAAAAGGAACTTTTCCGCCGTAGCTTTTCTCCTGCAACCCAGCCCACAGTGGACTCGCCTTCCCTCCAGAGGTTGGCAGCTGTGCCTCAGCCATTCACCAGAGAGACCAAGCCCACACACAGGGGAGAACGAAGAGAAATAAAACCCCCAAACCCAACAACAAAGTTTTGCTGCCCCTCCTGCACGCACTGCTGGCCCCAAGAGCCGGAGCCCAGACCCCCCACACACACACTGCAGCTATAGAGCCAGCTCCCCACTTTGGTCTGCTACGGATTCACCCGGTGGAGGGGATGAGACGACCAAGGGGTTGTCACCTGCCCCCTCCTCAGCATCCCCCAGGGCTGCACAGTTGCAGCCCGGCACAGGCACCGGCAGGAGCCAGGGGAGCCAGCACACTCACAAAACATCCCTGCAGAGCCAGCTACACGTACTCCTCACAAATCAATTTGGGAATTTGCTTGTAATTAATCCTGCGTATCAGTTCCTCTCATTATTTCTTAATGTAATTAAGTTATTAATTTATATGTTTGCCCCCCACCCCCCCTTGCCAAAGCAAAGCACAGGGCCAGATCAGAGGGAGGCAGGGAGATGCCGGGTGGTGGCACGGGGCCCTGAGCCCGGATTACCGGAGCTCGTGCCAAGCCCCAACGCCACCTCCCTGTGTGACTTCAGGTGGGTCACCGGCAGCCTGGTTTTCCAAGAGAGCTGAGTGACTCCAATTCCTCTGGAGTCAACGAGAACCAGAAGGATACAAAGTTCAATTAACCTCTCCGGGTCGCAGTTTATCCAGCCGGAAAACTGCCGGGGCAGGGAGACAGGCTGGAACTAATTAATGCTTGCAAAGTATTTCAAAACCCTCCATTGAAAGGCACAGGGAGGGGGGAGCAGAAGGCATCCACGAGTCCCAGCTGATCTGTAACCCCAAGTAGCCCCATGCCCTTAGACCCTCATCCATCAGATTTGGCTCCCCTGCAGGCTGAGCCCCCAGCTGCTAACCAGGCAGCCAGCCGGGCAAGGCAGGCATGCCGCCACGGCTCCCTTCCCAGCCAATTTATAGGACTCTATAAAGAGCAGGGAAAGGGCAAGGGCAAGTTTTGCTTACTGCACTAACAGGGCTTGATCTGCCCTTTGGAAAAGAAAAAAAAAAACCAACCAAAACCCACATACCAAGAGGCAGCAGTAATAACGGCACCGGAGGAACTGGGGAGTTTGTCCCAGGAACAACTTCACAGTCCTACATGGAGCAAGTTATCTTCTCCCACACGCTACCAGCCCTGCAAAGTTACTACACCCCACAGCCCGGAGGGAGTCCCACACCCTAAAATCCAGCCTCAGCCTGCTCCGGTCGCCCCAGCACATCCCGCCAGCGGCTGCAAGCAGCGGGGAGAAGGAGGAGGAGGGAAACAAGGTGACAGGGACTGAGGGGAGCAAGGGCTGGCAAGAAGGGGAGCCCTCTAAGCCTGCTCACCACCAGGCAGCAGTGCAAGATCCACAGAGACGGGATTACAGGGGAAAATGGGAAGAAAAAAAAAAAAAGGAATTGAAGCCAAGTTAATTACAACAGACGGCTGCGCCTACCTCTTCGGGCACAAGCAGCTCGGGCAAGCTCAGCTACCGCTGTCAGACCTGCCCCAAACGCCTGCCTCCACCAGGGCTGCAAGAGGCCGAGCCGGCAGTGTATTTTGGGGGCAGGCAGGACTGGAAGACCACGGCAGACCCCTCGCACCAAGGACTTGCTCCTCGGAGACCTTGCCGACCCCAACACAGTGTTCTCCAGCTGTACGGAAAAAAAAACCACCGCAAGCCTTCCTTTGGGAAGCTGGCCGCTGGATCTGGCACAGGATTTGGTGCAAAGGGCGGGGGGAGGGGGGCACAGACCAAAGTAACAGCGACGGACAGGCAAGCCCTCCATGCAGCCACGGGCAGCAGCTCCACCACCAGCAGCTCTGCCGCCGCCAGCCCTTGGCAAGCCACCAACTCGCCATGGCTGGCCAGCGAGCTCAGGCACCGCGGCCTTCCGGCATCAGATGCGTGCCACGAGCCCTGCCGGGAGAGAGGCAGGGGCAAGAGGAGGCACTACCACCTGGAGCCAAACTAGAAGGGTCTAAAGGTTAAATCCACATGCAGCATGATATATGGTGCGCATATGGCCGCAGAAATAAAGCTTGACTGAGAGAAGGCAGAAGGGGGATAAAAAAAAAATCACATCAGAAAACACTGCCAGGAAACTTGATGTGGATTTGCTCTGTTTCTCCACCGTAGCTGTGCTGCAAAGTTTGCACTGCCATTAGCAACCTACTACCTCCAGCTTCCTGAGGAATTTGGGAGGACAACTCTGACTGCTTGAGTTTTCATCATCATCAGCCGGTCCCACTGGCCAGGGGAATGGGACACGCCACAAGGCTCCGCTCTGGACAACAGCATCTCTGGTACCCAAGGCAGCTCCGCAGCCGTTCAGAAGGGTTAACTGAAGCGACACCACGTCTCTGTGCTCACAACCAGCTTATAATTCATACCACTCAAAAGCGGGTTTCCAGAGCCAAAAAATATAATGCATTAAAAAGAAAAAAAAAAAAAAAAGAATTGCACTCTATGGATCTCAAGGGGACGCAACTGTTTTGATGGAAAATTCAGAGGAAATGAAGGAGAGGCAATTTTAGCAGTCAAATTGCTGGAGTTATGGCAACTTGGCGGTCGCAGCTTCAAAACTCAGTGCCTGATCCTGCGAGACAGGAGAAGTTTGCTTCACTGGTTGCAGGAGCCCAGCCCAGGCCCCTAACAGTGCTGGCAACCCACACCCCAGGGTGGGGGCAGCCTTGAATAGGAGCGGAGAGTCAAAACGGGCTGCAAAATGAAGCAGCGGCTCAGCTGCAGCAAGAAGCAAGGTTCATTTCAAGGAGAACACAGGAGCTCACGTCAAACAGGGGAGGTCTCATTTTCCAATTTTTAAGAACACAGCTCTGATAGGAACCCATTGACACCAAAGCATAGTTACGGTTAAGAAAGGGCTTGTCATCCGTTTTCAGTGACTTATTACCTTCCCCCGCTTAAATAATAAATAAATGTATGCGTAATTATTTCTTTTGGGGCCTGAAGTTTCATAAATTCATTCCCTTCTGCTAAGACTGAAAGATTTCTGAAAGCCTGAAAAAACCTCCTCCATCATTTTTATTTAAAAAACACGGAAAACCAATAATTCCTCGGGATGAAAAAAACTAAAGTAAGCTTTATGAGTCCTGACTTATTTTTTTTCCAATTGGGTCATTAATTCAGTTGCAGAAGTGACACATACCCGAGACTCTGTGAAGACCTGACCAACGCAGAGAGTTGCTGTCAGTCATGGGCTGAACGCTCAGGTGGGTGTCGCTGGTGCAAAAACAGGGCTGAGGGCTCACACCCTGCCTCTGCCACCATAACCCTTTGAGCTCAGCAGATTTTCAGGACCTGGGCTCTAAACCTGGATTAATTTGTTCAAGATTTACAGCAGTGTAACTAAGAGCAGCATCTAATCTGTGTGCTTTGGGAAGTTAACCCTCAGCTAAGCTCAGGCCGCTTTCGGCTGTTAAGAGAGATGGGGACATGGGACCTCGTTCACACGAAGGTGCTCACAGCTCCCTGATTTTCACAGCATTTGGGCAGCGGAACTCCTCCGCTTCACTCCCTGCGTCGAGCGGGATGCTCCCCGCACCTCTCCCATCCCGTTGCTCCAGTGCACTCCGGGAATTTGAACATGACACTGAAAGCTGCGACCACAAATGCACCCTTCTTCCACCCAAGCTGAGGCTTCCAGGGCAACACTCCTACCCTCACCCCGTCTCCAAACAAAACCAGTAATTAAAAGCCCCTGGGATTTAACCAGGCTGACCCGCAGCTCTGCCCACCCATGCGCCCCAACTGCAGACCACCTGGACGCTCTCCGTCTGCCCCCCTCGCCTTTCGGCCAGAGGACAGGATCGAGCCCTTCTTGTTTAGGAGCAGGCTTGGCCACGCTGCGTGACCCACGGGGGAAAGGAGTCACGCACCCCCCAGGAGCGACACGGAACAGGGTGCCCCGGTCTCCCCTCCCCAGGGACACAAGGCGAGGGGCGCTCCAAGTTGGCGGCGGGGCAGAGGGCTGGTCCCGCCGGCGCCCCCGCGGCTCGGGGGGGGTCCCCGATGGCTGCAGCCCCCGCTGAACCGGGGCGGGGGGGACACGGGTGGGACGTTGCTGCCCGAGGCCGTGCGGGGTGGGGGTGGGGGGGCACCGCGACCGAGGGGGTAATTCACTGGCGGGGGGGGCGTAAGGGAAGGGCCTGACCCCACACACAGAGGCACAGAGCCGGTGCAAAACTTTACGGGGAGCGCGATGGGGTGGGGGTCCCGAAAACCGCCGGGAAGTTGTTCCCCGGGCGGCGGCGGCGCGCCCCGCCCGCCGGCTGCGTCCCGCCCGCCGCGGCGGCCCCGGCGCCCCCTCCTTACCTCGGGCGGGCGCCCCTCGGTTCCCGCCGCCTCCAACTTCCTCCTCGCCCCGAAGAAGAAGAGGAGGAGGGCGGCGAGCCAGAGCACCCCCAGCAGAGACAGTGCCAGCCGCCGCGTCGGCCGCCTCATCCTCGGGAGGGGTGGGAAAAGTCCGGGAGGGGGGGGATGAAGGGCCGGGAAGGGGATAGGGGAGGGCGGCGGGCGGCCGCGGGGGCAGCGGGAGCGGGGCTAGGCGGGGAGGAGGGTTTCGCCCGCCCGCCTCGGAGCCGGCGATGCGAGTCCCGGGCTGTGCATGCTCCGCAGGGGAGGGGAGGAGGAAGAGGAGGAGGCGCCGGGAGGAGGGGGGCTGGAGCTGTAGCCGGTGCCGCTCGCCGAGGGAAGGTGCTGCGGGCAGACAGCCGGGCTGCACCCCGGGGCCGGCGGGGGAAGCTGCGGGGCCGCGCCGCCGCCCTGCCCTGCCCGCTCCGCCGGGAGCCGCGCCGCGCCCGCGGGGATGCGGCCGCCCGGGGACGGGGGCACCGAGCGCACCGGGTGCGGAGAGGGGATGGAGGAGGGGTGTGGGGGGTGCAGCCGGGGACGCCCACCTCGCTCCCCTCCCTGCCACGCACCGTGCGTGGGGCCAGGGCGCTTCCCCGCGCCCAGCGCGGACGGGCGCGGCGGGGCCGCCGCTGCGAAGTTGGCCCGGGCCGGGGCCGGTCCCCGTCCGGCTGCGGGGCGAGGGGATGGCCGCGTTCAGCAGCACACAGAGGAGGCTCAGACATGACGGGAAGATTAATTTATCCAATTGAAACAGCAGGGGGAATTCAGGTAGGTGGAATTTAATTACTGGCTTTGGAAGAGAAGATGCGAGTCTCCGGAGCTGTCAAGAGCACTTAAAAAATAAAATCATAATCATCGGCTGTTGGTACGCCGGCAGCAGCTCGGTGCCAGGCCACGATCCTGCGGGGATGGCCCTCAGCCGACATCCCGGTCCCATGGGGTGTTCCCTGCCGGCTCCACACACAACAAGTCTGTCCACACAGGACAACGAAAGTGGGAATTACAGAAAAAAAGAAAACCACCGAAACCCGGCAGAGTAGGACTCCAGAAAAGAGCTGCCTCCCCCAGCTGTCCCTGCTCACCTGCCTGACTTGCTGCTCTTCCGATCCTGCCACTGACAAGTATTGCACGAACTGAGCAAGCCCTTGCAGAAGACATTAGAGAATAAATTTAAGTATTGGAGCAGATGCGAGTCATTCATGTTAGTACAAAAACTATAGAACAAACCCCATAAAAACAGGAATCCATGCATAAAGTAACATATGGAATGAATTGGAGATAAGATGTCAAATGCTGGGAAGTCCAATGCACATGTTGTAAACAACTTCTCCTATGCATTTCGCACACACTCCTGGTTTTATTATTTCCTGCAGTTGTTTTCTGTCACTTGCTAATTTATCAGTTGTGATCTTCATCCTCTGTCCTCCTCTGATTTATTTCCAGGGCTCAGTAAGCCCTTCTTCCCTAACATAATCCATGCCTCTCAGGCCCAACATTCACAGAAAGATGTCCAGATAAAAATTTCATTAGCATCCACAAAAAGGGACATTTCTCCTTCTTTGTTTTAAGGCCGTATGACTTTGAAATGCCTTTACCAGAATTATGAAATCCAGGTCCAGCGGGCAAGCTTAGGTTGAACTTTGTTTTACAACAACGGCAGTGGCACAGCCAAGCCAGAGCAGAACTAATTGGGTGGGAGGAGACCGGAAAGCCCTCACACCCTGGCGAGCCACCAGCCTGAAAATGCCACCTCTTCCTATGGTATGCATCATCTGTCATGCCAGTTAACCTTCCTCAGCCCCACGCTCGGGGTAGCTGGACCACTGTGCTCCAGCTCTGCCACCGTGAAACACCTCTGCCCAACCTAGAGGGGACCTGCAAGTGTTGTTTTCTTCCCCAAACTGTTGCTTTATGCTTTCTCCTGAAAGCTAAGGTGAAGCACCTGAGTGACTTTCAGCAGCTGAGGCACATCAGTGGTGGCTTTTTAAATGGTTTATTGTTGTCTTCTTACCTTGCACCCACCCCAGCTATTGGCACGGGCTGGTTGCTGCCTCTTGCGTGCTTCCCTCTGAGCCCTTTGGAGCAGGAATGGCTTTCTGATCAAAAAGATCTTCTTGCTGCAAGTAGACAGTAGCTACTGGTGTTTTCCTGGCTGGGACAAAGTGACCTCAACTGCTGTAACGCAGCGTTCCCCCGACACGATTGCAGGGGGTGCTGAGCTTTTCCTACCAGAGTTTGCTCTGTACTAGCAGAGCTTTTCTGAATAAAGGCACCTGGGTGTTATCATTCAAAGCTGGATAAAAACCTCCTCTTTTTTGCAGGTCAGGCTTTCAGCAGAAGTTCTTACAAAATATAGGGGGGCAAATACAGAAAATATCAGGGAAATGCATTACAAATTAGATTACAGGTAAGGTAATAAATAGAGCAGACCTGACAAAAATGCAATCAGATAATGCTATCTTATTACCTTGAGAAACAACTCCCTCTGCTGAGGGAAAGCTTTATTGGCAGGGTTTGGTGCCGTGATGAATAACTCGCTGTGCCTGGCTGAGATAACGGGCACAGGCCCGACGCTTCCCTGTTGGCCCCGCCATTACACTAGCAAGGAGGGTGACACCACCAGCCCCACGGTGACACCGCACAAATCCCAAATCTCTGCCTGCTGGAGCCCTGCGGCTGTTCTGGGCAGGGATCCCACGATGAGACTGGCAACGCATGCGATCTCCAAGAAAGTCTGTTCCTCCTGACCGTGTGCGTGTGTGCTGGGACAGATAATATATCGAGCGGACGGTAGTCACAGCTATTTAAACTAGAATGAGGCAAGAATACAAATCTGTAGGTTCAGAGTTATATGAAGTCATGGACTTCCAGAGAGTTGTGTAAAAATCCTACTGCAATTCCATTAAAACCATTGCAATAAAAAAAAAATCTTCTCATAATATTTATACCCATGCGTTCCCCATTTTTTTAATTTTTCATCTGCCAGTCTAAGATGCTTTACACGTGAGGTCTGTTACATGCTACCCATTTCCCAGAGAGCAGAACTTAAGGCCAGCAGTGCAGCCAGAGACAGCCCAAAGCCAAGGAAATGGGTATTTCACATTTGTTGGTATCAGCACTGCAAAGCAGATGAAAAGCGACTGTTTCATGAGAGCAAAAATAGGGCATTGCTTCTGGGTGGAAGGGGGGCTCTTCACAATGGTGGCCTCAGGTGATGGCCCTTCCATCCTGCCTTTAAGGAAAGGGTAGTAGGGAAAAATAGCTCTCTTCGCTATTTCAAGAGCATCCGTAAAGCCCAGCAAGAGCATTCCCAAAGGAATTTCATCTCGCCAGGTCTAGAAACCAGCTGGGCGCTGCTTTAGCGCAGTTTATAGTAGAACTGCTCCTGGGTTTGAGTTTGGTTCACATCAGAGGTCCCATCCACAGAGAAAAAAACACATTTCTTTTCCAAAAGGACCACAAATTGTGGTTTGTTCCTGGGAGTTTGAAAGGGGGATAAACAGATACCCTTGAAAAATGATCTGAGAAAAGGATCCAAATCTACCCCTGACTCAGGGTGCTGGGGAGTCCCAGCAGAACACCACAGGTGACTGTAACTTAGAGGAACCTCACTGAGCTCTGGCTGAAAAGGGGCTTCTAGGACACGGGGCCCCGCTGCCAGGGGAGGACCTGGTACAGCCCACCCTTTGGGACAGCCCCGCTCTCACCCCTGGTTATGGCAGCGCAGCTTCTCCACAGAGGGGTGCTGCTTGCAGTAGCAGATACATCAGAAGGAGCATGCTTGTTTGCAAAAATAAGAGAGCAGCTTTTGAAAGGGTCAGCATGGTAACGTGCGGTTACACCGGGAGATGGATTTCATTCGGTGGTCAACAGTAACCTCATGGTCCCTGCTCCAGGCTTGGGGAAGAAGCTAATACAGAAGTTTCTCTCCCACCCCTGGAAGAGGGTGTGCTACAACTTACTGAATTTAACCACGCTAGGGACAGGGCCAGGAGAGGAGGGAGAGCACATCAAGCTGCTC
This sequence comes from Gorsachius goisagi, assembly GCA_018403395.1. Taxonomy (NCBI): domain Eukaryota; kingdom Metazoa; phylum Chordata; class Aves; order Pelecaniformes; family Ardeidae; genus Gorsachius; species Gorsachius goisagi. The sequence continues at coordinate 82,080 of BOSO01005926.1, forward strand.
CCAAAGAGCTGCCTTGGCAAGTGCTGAGCACTGGCATGTGTCACAAGAAGCCCAGCTGTCCCTCGTCACCCAGCACCCACGGTGCCAGCCTGGGTGCAGGGCCCGCAGGAGAGCAAGCCAACACATGCCCCTGGTCCCCACACAGCCCCTGTGGCCCCAGCCTGCTCCCGAGGGGTGACTCAGAAACCATTTGCTCCGTGTCTAGGGGTGGAGCTGTGCTGCGAATGCAAACACTCTTGTCAGTCACTCTTCCAGGTTTATATTTAATACAGGAGCAAAAATCCCTTTTTGGATCTGCAGCTGTTCAAAAAGCCTTCAGGTCACCTGGTATATTCCTAATCCAGTCAACATGGGCAGAAAAAAGGGAGAAGCCAGCAAGCCCTTTGCACTGGAGCAAGGGAAGATCGTTGCTTTTCCATGGGGGTCCACCAGCTCTGCAGCACTTACCCCTGCCGTGCCTTGGCCCCATGGCACGCTGCTGCAAGGGTGTCCTGAGCCAGTGGCTCCTAGCCAGGGCTGCCATCACACACAGCACTCAGGGTTGTGGGCGACAGCGAGGGCGCTCTGCCCACCTCAGGCAGTCCCCTACCATCTCAAAAAGCAGCTGCCATGAAGGCTGTTGAAGATACCGTGAGCATTAGCCCACATTTTTATGGCAGGTAAGCTCTGCCTTTGATTTTGTGCTGTAATGGAAGCCAAAAAAGAAAAAGACCAGTGCTTGCACTGGACAACATTCCCCCTCAGAGAAGACCACAAATGTTTGAGACAGCTCTGGCCTAATACCAGGAGAATTGTAAATTAAAGTTCTTTAAAAAAGTAAAAGCTCAAGAAGTTGGCCATCTCCTTTCCCTCACTGAGATAAGGGAACTGTAGCTTGTCCTACATCTGCAGCCTGAACTGGAGGGTCAAACGTGAAGCTGTGAAGCACTCGCCTTCTCCACTTGGGTGATGGTATCGTTCTGCACCTCCTCACCGACTGCTGCAGCCAGAAAGGGAAAAGGAGGCATTCCTGCAGGCTTTTTGCCACTGTTGGAGTTGCAAACAGATCTTTTTTCAGTAACTGTGGTTTTTTCTTTTTAATTAAATCGCAAGTGTTCTTCTCTAGCAAACTTTCCATGATGGCATCCCCAGTTAATTAAAGGTTTAAGCTGTCAGGAAATGCTATGTCTTAAAAAAAAAATAAAATAAAGAGGAGAGCTACTTTAATAGCACTTGTTAATTGACGTTCTCATCAAGTCAGCTGCAGGAACACAAGCTGTTCCCCGAGTAGATGGGCACCAGCACGCATCCAGATGTCCTGCAGCTCCTGTGAGTCAGGCTCCCACCTTCAGCCTAGCATGCGTGGCACGGATGGAGACAGCACTGGGCTCCCTCACCACTGGGACAAATGCGAAGACTTCTCCATAGTAAGGCTGGAGGAGGGTGAGGGGGTAATTCTTGCCTACCACAACATATTATGTCTTGCATCTTTAGCAATTGTAATTCACATTCTCCACAGTCTTTGACTCCATTTGCTGGAGCACAGTTTTTTCTGGATTAAAGGCAGGCTTTTTACTAGCTCCCAGCATTTCCAGGTGCCCGATGGTGCCAGTACAAGCAGGCATGGGAACAAGGGCCAGAGCAATGGGAGATCTGAAGGGAGAAACATTGACCTTAGCATGTGGCTGGGGGACATATTAGGGAGCACAAGAACAGAACCCTTGGGCAGTGTTCTTCTGCTGTGACCACCTTCAGTACTGTCCACTGACCACTTTTGACCAACCTTGCTTTTGTGTAGCTTATTGCCACAGGAGAGCCAAGTCTTCTGAGTCCTGTCTGTCTCCAGATGTCTCCAGTGGTTGACAGTCTCTCCTGATGCTTCACAGCACAGGCATTTTCTGGGGAGAGCCCACGGATAAGTGATAGCTACTGATCCCACAGCCTGGTTTTTCAGTGTTTCGGCTGGGGGGAAGCTGTCTAGATCCAGGTCACTGCTTCACCAACCAGTGACAGCGACTGCAAATGGCCACAAGAGAGCATTTGAGACAAAAGCCATAGATAGCTTTATGGGCTTCAGATGAATCTGAAGCTCAATATGAGTGAGCAGTGTGCCACTGCAGCCAAGAAGGCCAATAGAATGCTGGGTTGCATCAAGAAGAGCATCACCAGCAGAGATAAAGACATTATCCCACTCTACTTGGAGCTTTTCAAGCCACACTTGGAATACTGTGTAGTGTTTTGGTCCCCACTATACAAAAAAGTTGTGGACAGGCTGGAGGGGGTCCAGAGAAGGGACACCAAGATGATCAAAGGCCTAGGAAACCTGCCGTATGAGGACAGGCTGAGAGAATTGGGTCTGTTTAGCCTTGAGAAAAGGAGGCTTAGAGGGAATCTCATCACCACCTACCAGTACCTAAGGGGTAGCTACAAGAAAGATGGAGACTCCCTTTTTTTTAGGAGTCACATGGAAAGGACAAGGGGAAATGGACACAAGTTGCTCTTGGGGAGATTCCAACTGGACATGAGAGGGAAACTTTTCACAATGAGAACAGTCAGCCATTGGAATAATCTCCCCAGGGAAGTGGTTGACACTGCTACATTGGACACTTTTAAGACTCAGCTGGACAGGGTGCTGGGCCATCTTGTCTGGACTGTGCTCTTACCTAGAAAGGTTGGACCAGATGATCCTTGAGGTCCCTTCCAACCTGGGTTTCTATGATTTACCAGCAGCACCTGAGCCTGTAAGGTCCTGGGCACCCTGCAGCCCTCAGCACAGCTCTGGCAGGCACCCATGCTCCCGGGGGACCCCGGTGCTGCTGTAACTCTAACAGGGGAAGCCTGTGCACCTCCCTCTCCCCAATCCATCTCTGAGAACAGTGCCAGAATTCAGACCAAACCCTTTTGTTACTTTGAATATGCAAATGGGTCCTTTTAGCTAGCTGCAGGACTATGCCCCTTGGGCACATTCAAACCCATAATTGCAGTGTGGGCAGGTGACAACAGAATAAAGAACAACTCAGGTGATGGGTGAGAGAACAGCGTTAGCCAAAATAAAGCTTTGTCCTTAAAGCACCTTTAATGCCTCTGTCCTTTTGTGTGCAGGTGTTAAGATGACTTCGGAGCCAAATCTCTACTTCTGTGAGCATGTGTAAGCATGGCCCGATGCCAACGGGGATTTAGGCATCTATTAACACAGCTGGCAATATGTAATATTGCACCAGGCATTTTGTGGGAAGGAGCGCTTTCACAGCTGGATGAAAAGTTTTACCCTCGTCCTCCTCCTAGAACATTTTTCATAGAAAAAAAGTCTTGACTATTCATCATTCCCCTCTCCTGAGGGATCCAAAAAACTGAAGAGAGCGAGCCACACACCCCAACTTCTTCAGATTTCAATCCCATTATTTAGGTGAAATGCCTAGGAATAGACATTTCTTCCCTAGACAATCAAGCACTTTAATTATAAAGACAGAGTGATTTCTATTTGATCAGGCAACCTCCTCTCAATGCAAAAGCTGCAAGGGGCTGGCTAACAACTAACCCCACATCTCCTTGAAAAAATAGTTAAAAGCAAGCAGTTACTCCCTGCAGAAAGCAGGCATAACCTCAAGGACTAGACTTGCTCCACATGGATATTTTTGTGGGATCCACTGTGATCTCTTACAGGAAAACACACACACACTTCACAAATCCTGCCTGCCTACAAGGCAACAATGTGCTCAGGTGGATTAACATCTTGTTTCCCACCACCAAATCATTGCTGGTGATTAGAAAGGAAGGCAGCAGCTTGATTTCCCCACTAGCAGGACAAAGTTTCAAGGCTGCTGTTTAGAAAACAAAGTAATGTTTAATTGCACACATTTGTTTTGCTGTTATTGAGCAAGAACAAGTTAGAAGCCCAACAGCATTATTTTTCCTTCCCCGCATAACACCTCATTAATGCATACAAACCTGTTAGAATTTGCTAGTCCCGGGGGCTCTTGTTGAACCAGAACGATCAATAGATGCAAACAGAGCAGGTAAAGAGGCAATCGGGGTCCTAGAAAGTTGAAATATTTTCCATTAGGACACCATAATAACTTCCCCTGAACAAGCATTTCGACAGCCGGTGCTCCGAGCAAAGGGACATCCCAGACAGGAGCAACCCAGGCGAGACACGCGAGGGAGGAGACGCATCTCGATTTGACCACACAGAACAGAGCGTGGTGCTCTGGACAGCGAGGTGGGCTCCCGGCACCTTGGGCTATCCCACACAGGATGGGTATTTCTCAGGAAATTCTGCACATGGGAGATAATTGGAAGAAACCGCTTCCAACATTTCAGGTTCTGATCTCCTCGCAGTAATAAGCGCACAGGCAGACGATGCATATGCATGAGAACATAATTAAGAGTGGTAAAACCTGGAAGATTTTCAAACTCCATGGCAATTACCAACTTAAACACACAAAAAATTAAGATGGCCTTATACCCAAAGGAAAGTTATTATTCAAAGTGCCTTGCCTCATTATAGTTAGCTCGAGCTCCAACAGCAGGCGAGCGAGCAGGGGAGAGCTGCCTTCCATTAGCAGCAGGTGCTCTTCCCGGGACGGAGGCAGGATGCTGACATCCTTCTGCTCTTGCTGAGACATCTCAAACAGTCCCCAAATGCTTTATCAGAGCAAAAATAGAAAGTGGAGGGCGCACATGACTGGCAGCTTGGGCTCCCCAGTTGCTTTTTGGGCTTCTCTGGTGAAAAGCATTCACGGACAGAGAGCTACCCTGGGTAAATAGATTCACTAAATAAATGTGGTAATTATACTGAATATTATTCTCAGTAGAAACAGCAGCAGGGAAATGATTTGCATAAGAAATGTGGATTATTCATGTAAATTAATGTGTTATTTGTTTATAGAAAAGATTAAGCCTTGTCTAAAGACCTAGAACTCAGCTGTACGTAAAAGCTAACACTTAACCAGCATCTCATGCCTTTACCATGCTCTGCCCACCTTTATCAGAGTTAGTGTTGCAGGACTAGCTCAGTTTTTCTCATCGGTCCATTTTGCTAAAACTCAAACTCCCCTCAGTCTGGGGGATAGTTTATCTTCCCTAGGGAGCCTGTTTTGGCTGCCATTACAGTACCTTTACTGTAGGAATTCAGGCTTTTAACCTTCGTTTCAGCAAGCTGAGACTAGTGGCAGGAGAAAGAGGAGCAGTTCCCAGGTTTGAAGAGCTGAGCAAAAAGCCTGACCCAGGAGGATGGATCCTTTAGTTTTCTTCCTCTACGTGCTGGGAGGGTCTCAGGTCCCAGGCTAGCTCTGCCCTCTACTATCCAGAAGCATCCTCAGTTTTGGGGGGCAACAGTATCTCAGGGCAGGCTAGCATAGCCTTGCAGCCACCCAAGAGTTGGGCTACTGCTGGAGACACTGTGTGTTCTCCTCTGTGCCGCTCCATGGTGTGCTTGCCCTTTGGGTGCTTTCACCCTGCAACCCAAGCAACACAGAAGGGGTTGATCCTACTGGAACCACCTCCTATTAACATCAGGACAGCCTCATCCTTCACCCCAGCAATCCCAAGCCCAGGGTTATTCATCAAGGGAGAAACACTGACTTAACACAAAAAGCAGAAATGCAGCCTTAGCTGACACTGCAAGACCTCCACCCTGCTGCTCACCCCAGCAAAACAGCCAACTCAGCTCCTGGGACCAGCCAGGGAAGGGCACAAAGCACCCAGCACAGCCTCTTGGAAAAGGAGCTGGAAACCTTCTCAGGAGGCTCTGCCCTCAAGAACCTGCTAACTAGGGGCAGCTCTTCTTATATGCCATGCTTCTTACATGCCATTGAGGAGAAACACTCTTAGCTGATCCTAACTTTCATGAGTATGCAACAGCATGGGCCATCTGAGGACCTGTTGCCTCTAGTCGCTTTAAATAATTGGAGCCAGGACGAACGTCTGCCTCACAGGCAAGCAGGAAAGGCTGTCATGGCAAGCTCTCCAGTGACAGCTGTGTTTGCAGCTCAGGTTTTGGCACCTTAATTCAGCAAGTCTATGTGGATGTCTCAGCTTGCTTCAGCTGTTTCAGGTGGTTGGAGTTGATAGTAGTTCTTTGATGGGTTTCAAATTTATCACAATGTTTTACATCATTTAAGGAGTACTCTTGAGGAATGGAACCTCCACATGGCCTTTCCATCAAATTTCTCATGAGATTTTGTATTTCCAAGTACTTGTGCACCATGGAAAAAAGAGATTAAGAAGAAATAGGGGTTGCTTCTACTGGACTCAGCAATTTATTCTTGCAGCATATGAATTATTTTCTGTTAATTCATCCCCTAAATTCTTTATGCTTAGCTTGTGTTAGTTTGATAGAGTATCCCTTTCTTTTTGCATTTTATACAATTAAAGTTCTGCAAAACTCAGCAGTTTAAACTCTTGGAAACTTGTGCACATTGGAAAATATTGATCCAGACGATGGTTGTGAAGTGCCCAAGCCTTCTTCTGTGCTTTGCCCTGCACAAGTGGAAGAGCAGGCTGAAGTGGAAACTGAGTTCTCAGTAATGCTCATAGCTGTTCAGAAATCATGAGCCCTTCAGATCAAACTACTTTGGAGATGCTCAGGGTTATTTCTGCTGTTCATATTTGCCTGATGAGCGCTGGGAGGCCAGGAGTCACAGTTCTCCACAGTCCACAAAGATGAGCATTTTAAACTTCAGGCAAACACCTCTCCACCTCTCCAGTATCACTGAAAGGCAGGTAGTGAAAAGCTGGTGGAGGTTGGCCACAACAGATGTGCTCAGCATGGGCATCACCTGAGTTTCAGAAAAGGGCTCTGACAAGGATGGCTCCAAGTTAAAGTGAAACCTCCAGTGGTCTGTCCCACCACTCTCATGGATGCAGTCAGCCCCCGTTGCTGGGACATGCTATGCTGGAGTGGCTGGAGAGCTGCCTGGCAAAAAAGGACCTGGGGGTGCTGGTTGACAGCCGGCTGAATATGAGTCAGCAGTGTGTCCAGGTGGCCAAGAAGGCTAATGGTATCCTGGCTTGTATCAGGAATTGTGGCCAGCAGGAACAGGGAAGTGATCATGCCCCTGTACTCCGCACTGGTGAGGCCATACTTCAAATACTGTGTTCAGTTTTGGGCCCCTCACTATAGGAAAGATATTGCATTGCTGGAACATGTCCAGAGGAGAGCCACAAAGCTGGTAAGGGGTCTGGAGCACAAGTCTGATGAGGAGAAGCTGAGGGAACTGGGGTTGTTCAGCCTGGAGAAGAGGAGGCTGAGGGGAGACCTTATCGCCCTCTACAGCCACCTGACAGGAGGGGGTAGTGAGGTGGGGATTGGTCTCTTCTCCCAGGTAATGGGTGATAGGATGAGGGGAAATGGCCTCAAGTTGAGCCAGGGCAGGTTTAAGTTGGACATTAGGAAAAATTTTTTCACTGAAAGGGTTGTTAAGCATTGGAAGGGGCTGTCCAGGGAAGTGGTTGAGTCCCCATCCCTGGAGGTATTTAAAAGACAGGTAGACAAGGTGCTTAGGGACATGGTTTAGTGGTGGGATGGCAGGGTTAGGTTAACGGCTGGAGTTGATGATCTTAAAGGTCTTTTCCAACCTAAACGATTCTATGATTCGATGATTCTATGACACATGGTCCAACATGAGCCAGTTCTTGAGTGACTTCAGACATCAGCCCAGAGAGCTGGTGCTGATGACAAGAGGAGGCAACATTGTTCAGGGGAGCAGGAGGGAACACCTCAGACACATGTGCACCCATGCCCTAAGAGTAGGAGACGGATTTTTAAGATGAGGGTCTTCTGAGCTGTGTGTAAGATTAAGGAGCAGGTAGGAAGAGTGTGTGATGTTGAGTTTGTTTTCTTTTTCCTTTTAAAAGGAAACGCAATCAATGACAATAAACACCCGAGTTACAGGGAAGGGGCAACATGAATCTCATACCCAAAGACGTGCAGCCCTTCAAGATATTCCCTGCATCCAAAATGGCCTGTGGCCATTTCCATAACCCTTTCCCTGGAAGGGGCGTGCTCGCTGTGTGCTCCAAAGCGCTGCATTGCCTGCTCTGCTTTTAGGGGAAACCCACTGATAGGGGGCTGGATCTAGAGGCTTCTGGATTTCTGGAGTGGTATTACTAGCTAACGCTTTGGTTTTGAAGGGGGCAGCAGGAAGAGAGAGAGAGTGCTGACAAGGCTATCTCGGCCATAACCCCACTCCTCGCATCCTCTGGAAACTGGGCGTTCATCTGCAGAGGCAGAAGTCATCTGCAGCCTCAGCCCAAGCAAAAAGCAGCGTCGCCGCTGCCAGCAGCCAGGCTGAAGGCACCCGGGTCAGGGTTGCTTAAGACCCAATTTCTCACTCATGAGCTCCAGCTCTTCAGCAGCGCAGAGCTGCTTTCAAGCAATAAGTGGTTTATGTCTAGCTGCAGCGTATTTATGAGAAAGAAATCCTGCTTTTACCTGAGGAAAAAAAGCTACTTGAGAGCAACTATCTCTTCCATTTCGTCTCGCTTAATGAGCACCAGCTATAGACATCCTTCTCCTAGCCACGTTTTCAGGAGCGTGAGGATCTCCACATGTTTCCACAGGGTGCTCAGCTCTTAACCCTTCCCTTCCCAGGAGAAGCGTACATGACTTATTAAAAAAAAAGGGGGTCTTTTTAAAATATGACTCTTCATAGCAATCTACATTCTAGGTCTTTTGAATCTGACTCAGCAATTTCCACTTTTGTACATGGTTCACTAAATATTCCATCAAAATGGGCTTCAGGAGAAAACTGGTATTTTAATTGCATGCTTTCTTAATGGAGATCCCCTGTGCTGGATTATGGGTGCAGATTTTCCTAGAAAACTTTGTTCCCCTCAGCAGCAAAGTCCACTTCCATTGGCTCACAAAACAGCTGAAAATTTCTACAAACCCCAACTTTGTTTTCAGCCTGACTCTTACTATGAATTTGGACTCCAAGGACCAACCTGACCGTCCAGCTATAACTTTATTAGTGATACAGAGGACGTGTAACTCACCGCCCAAGAATCATTTTCTGTGATGCTTTCCACCACTTCTTCAATAACAACAAAAAATAAAAAGTAGGAGATAAGCCCAGGCAGAGAGCACTGCTTCTGCCTGGTATCTGCAGCGACCGTAATGCCAGGTAGGTGCTTTGCAAGTGGCACTGCCAAGCTGGGTAGAATTAGTCAGGGGTTTGTAGGTTTTTTCCTTTATCTGTGAAAAGTCAGCTTCCTACATTACATAGCTGATCTGAGCAAAACAAAGGTCTGCCTGCATTGGAAGGGAGCGCGATGGAGACATTAATTTCCCCAGAACAGGTAGTGTAACAAATCAATCCTGACTGCACTGATAAATTGAACTTCAAGCTTGGTGATACTGCTTTTCAGGTCTAATCCAGTGTAAGACACAGCAGGAAGGAAAGGCAAAGGCGCTTGTTAGCATTTCATTCTGCAAGGAGCTGCTCCCTGGGCAGGAGAGAAAAAAAAATAAATAAAGGTCATCTTTTTCCCTTGTCTTTCAGCATGTTATTGCCACTATTTCTGAGGAAGGTGCCATGGGGTATGTGTGTATGTGCAGAAAGCGAGGTGCAGAAGACCTGACCAGCGATGGCTGGCTTCTTGCCAAGCTCCAATATGTGGGACAGGATCATAACTCGAGTTCCTGAGTGCCAGTGAGAAAGCAGCATTGCTTACGGGAAAAACCTGGCTCACAGCAGTACTGGTATTACAGAGCAGCAACGCTCTGGTGGGCAGAGGGAAGAGGAGCTGGTGGGCTGGGCTGCAGAGGGCTGGGGTTCAGATCGGGACCTGAGCGCAGAGCCCCAGGCTGAACACAGACCGATCACTCTCCCTGGGCACTGCAGAAGTACTTCTTCTTCTAAGTAGACAGCAAGTCCTGCTCTCTGGGTCACACAGCACCCTGGGGACCCAGTCTTCCTGCCCTCAGCACTGTGGCACCATAAATAATAACAAAGCGGGTATTTGCCCTTAACTTTTCTGAATCTGGATGTCACACCTGTGGGAAACTCCAGCTTTTCACCTCTCTTCCACATGGGAGCATGGGGCTGCCTTCATCAGGACTAAGGCTGGGAGAAAAGTCTGCCAGCCCTCCACGTTTGGGCAGAAAGCTCAGAACATTGGCCTGAAAAAGCTCACAAAGGAAATTTAAAAAAAAGATTTAAGATTTTCAAATTTTGAAATCCCATTATTTTGAGTCTCCAGTGGGGTTGCAGGACTGGAGAGGTGAGCAAGAACAGGTAAACACTTGGATTTGGCAGCAGCTTTGACTCCATGTTCCCAGGTTGTGTCTGGGTGTTCCCATCACTGCCCTGCTCAAAGGTCTGAGCTGCTGGGATGCCTTGCTCTTCTCAGCTGCCCAGCCTTTCGGCACTGCCTACCCAGGAAGCAGGTTTTCCTTCCAAAAGCTAAGCCCTCAATTTCATAGCTTGGGTGCAATGACAACCTGCCCTTTAGAGGTCCCTTTTGTGGGTCACAGAGTTAGGATTACATGTATCACATAATAATTAAAAACAAAGCAACATTATTCACTAAAGACAGAGCATCTCGTGGTATGGTCAAAGTCCACTGCCACAGCTTAGCCAGCCACGATGGTGGTTTGTGCAGCAGCCACTTCCACCAATGTCATACCTCCCAGCAAAGGACTGTAACATGCGTTTAGGTAAGGCAGGAGCTTTGTGGGCCTCACTGTAAAATTGCTGAAAAGGAAAGATGTGCTCTCAGACAGGGAACTACACTGCAGTGTCTCAACAGTGTGTAGGCTTCCCCAAAATAAACGCACAGGCAGAAACACTTAGACCTCAACCCCAGCCCAGCCTGGTATCTCTCCAAAGGTGGGCATCCCCAGCTGCCCAAGGGCCAGAGCCCCATCATCTTGGGGTGATTTGCCTTGGGATAATTTGTCCCCAGAGGGCAGCTCTTTACCTTTTGCCTGAAGCCAGATGCCGGGTCTCTGCCACAGCTCTTCACTGAGGCCCTGACCGCTCCAGCCACCCCTGTCGTTGCTGTAAGTCTGAACCCCTTTTTGAATCCTGTCAGGCTTAGGAGTAGAACCTGTCCTGTTGCCATCTGGACAGAAGCCCTGACCATGCAAGAATGCACGCAGCGAGGCTGACAGGTACCTGCTGTACCCTGACTGTGCACTAAACGTGTGCACTGGCTATATCCAGGACACATGAAACGCTTCCAGTTGCGTGCCTGCACCTTGCGGCAATAAGCTCTAGCTGAATATTTTGTTTGCATAGGGTTGATCAGTTCCTTCCAATTTCATCTCAGTCTCACTGTGACAGTATACCTCATCATCCAGCTCCTCTCCGCACTCCAGCCACTATTTGCTATTCTTGTTATTTGCATCTGCCTTTGCCAAAAAGAACCTCTATTAGCAATACCAGTCCTAAGCCGCAGCCCCCCTTTCCTTTCACTTCTGCTAGGGCAATACCACCCACTGCAAAGCTCAGCATCTCTATAAACACTGTCGTTACAAACAAATGCATCCTTCAGCAGCCTTTTAGACCATTTTTTCCACAATGCACATTGTAAATGAAGAGTAATATATCTTCAGAATTGCCCAGAAAACGTTATTCTGTTAGCAACATAAAAGCCTCAGTGTCCGAGTAGGAGCCCTTGCCAAAAACATTTTATTGTGAGCCAGATAATTCAGTTTGAATTGTACACTGTTTGGTATAATCACTCCAGTAAAGCATTCTTTACAATTCTGTAACAGAACAGCAAGTCACATGGCTCAATAAAGTTTATTGCTGCAAATGCTTAGTGATTCACAGCAAGGATGAATTCTGTTTCTTTCCTGGATCAAGTAATCAATAGCAAAATTATCTTCTTGCAATTACATTGCTCAGCATTAAAGAGGTGTGAAGTAAATAAGTACAAAACCTGATATAAAAAACCAATGTATAAAACATTAAAATGAACTACAGTTTGAAACCGGGTGTCCTGCACCACAGTTTTGTGCACGGCCTGTGGCAGAGCTGTGTCCAGCATACTCCTAGCCTAAATGATTCTTGCTCAGCTGACTACACACACTGTGCAGAAACCCAGTTGGGACTGACAGATTTTCATCCCGTCATGTCCAACGGAGTCCTGCTGTGAGTGTCTGCACTCATGCAGACCTCCCCTGGCTATCCCTGTGGGTGCTGGGGACCATCTTTTTTGGAGCGCATTGAAAAAGCAAGACCTACGCTCTCTCAATCATCCTTTTCGCTTCCTCTGGTGCTGCTCCTGCACACCGTAAATCAGTGTTTATAACATCCCCTACTGAGTTGAGAGCAAATTAAATCAGGCTAATTTAGTTTGCACCATCATGTTCAGCTGCGAGTCACAAAAGGAAGGAGAAGCATGACAGCTGGGAGAGGGCATGTGCTTGGTGGTGGGAGCTGCTAGTGGAGGCTCTTCGGGAGCCCGGCGGGATGGCAGTGCTGTGACACTGCTGCTGAAGGGCCCTGGATGGCCCTGCTCCCTCTAACCTGCCCTGCTCCGCAGCTCGGAACCCTGTGGCTCCAGCAACACCACAGTAGGCCACTCACAACAGATGAAAGATATATCATCTGTTACAAACAAGTATAAACACAGCTATCTATTTATCTGGTTCTAACAGTTTTCTCATAAAAGCAGTATGAAAATGATACTGTTTAGAAACAGACTGTTCCGGGGAATAAAGAGAGCACTGTTGTTTTTACTGTTTAATGCCTCCTGACTGGGAACACTTACACACGATGGGGTTTCTCTCTAAATATGCTTATGCTGTTGTACAGGCTTCGACGCAGTGGTAAGCACATACCTGAGCTCAGGATTTTGCTCGCGTTTACATTCTTATCCACAGTTCACCTCACTCCTGAGTCTCATATGCACTCGAAAAGGATATATTTGAGATTAAGCACCTAAAAAGTCACAAAAAGACAGAGGGGAGGCTGCCTTTGCAAGCTTAATAGAACTCCTTTCTACAAAGGCATTGGAGTATGCTCTTTCATTATATGTTCATTCCCGTCGGAGCTCTGTTTTGTTCTGCGCCTAGACTAGGCTGTGTGCTAGAAAAGAGACACAACTGTGCTGTCCCCAGGAATGCAAAAAAAAAAAAAAAAATCAAAGCAGCAACCTGTAACAGGCATTTAGTGTGGAAATTTCTAGCCCAAATACATAAATGGTAAGAAAGTGAAAAAGGATCCTACAGATAGGTGCATCAAGTACATCTAGCACAGAGTTTGATGTGAATAGTCCCACTTATAACATGTTCTCTAGTGCTGTTCACAGCTACATAACCAGTCTCCACTATTTAATTAGTTACAACCTACATGTTCCTGCATCTTTTAAAAGTACACACACTCTCTCTCTCTTATCCTGCTTTAAAAAAAGTAACTGACAAATATCCAAATGTTTTACCAGACTGCTCCTGTACCATGCTACAGAGAACATCTACTCCCTGCCAATCTCCAGTGACTTAAAGACAATATGGGATCAGTTTCCTTCTCACTGTACTATACTTTTCAAAATGCAGAGAAAAACAACTGCCTTTCTGAAATAAATCTGCAAACCTCACATCTTCCATCCACAACAAAGAGCTGGAGGCCTGGCTCATCGCTTGGTCAAATCAGCTTAGGTTCACTTCAGTAGGGCTACACTGACTTACAAAAGCAAAAAGAGACCATTTGAATGCTTGCAAATCACCTTTCCAAGTCACGGCTAAGGAAGAGTGTTCATTCAGATAGTCCCCCCAAGCACACAGGCTCCTGCCCTCTACCATGGGCCTAGCAGCTGCAGAACGGGGATGTCCTCTCTTAGGTGACGAGCCACTCAGGGAAGGGGCCGTTTCTCTCCCAGGCTCAAGAGCCCCATCACCAAGCACACCCTCTGGGCACTGCCACAACGTATGCCATCCTATAACAATAATGGTGTAACAGCAGCATTGAGTAGGTGTTCCCGGCAGACTCAGTCACTATGCTCCATGGTACCACACTGTGCACCCATAGAGGTTGTCTTCCAGCAGTCTCTTCTCAGAAGGGTTGTCTGGAGTGAAATAAGACTCAAAATAAAGCAAAATGTCAACTCATCAAGTCTGTGGCCATCAGGTCAGTTCTGCTTGAGGGGAAGACTTTTGATAAGAGGTAAACTGCAGGGCTGAGCCCAGAGAATGCAGTGTGCACAGAAAGTTGATACAAGGCAGCCTTCCTCATCCTGGTACAGGCCTGGTTGTCCCCTCTTCTACAGCATTGCTTCAGGAATACAGTGTCATCATCATCCACTGCAAAATAATGGGGAAAGTAGGTTGAACTCATCCATCCCTGAGAGTGCTCTGCGATAGTCACAACTGAACCAGGCTATGAGATTTTCTGTCTCCAGAAGGAGAAGAAGCCATAATAAAGCACAAGACTTTGAAGCCTGAAGCTCCTTGTTTCTAACCCACTCCGTAAGTGATCAGGTAAAGATACCATCTTCATTCTACCGAAAAAAACACACAGTGACACTTGCAATGAAGGAGCGTGCATTTGTCAGTCAGGGAATGGGCTTTACCTCAGTTTCCAGAAGATATATCCCTTTGCCATCCTGAGTTAAGTTGCGAAAGGCCTCTGCATAAGAAATAAATGAGCAGCATTAACTCAATAGCCAAGAGATGAACACCAGCCGAGACACTCTGTCTCAGGAAAAGCCTCTATTCACAAATGCACAGGAGCTTCTCTCTCCATCACTGGAAGATCCCCGAGGGCTGGGACACAGGGAGCAGCTGAATAAAGTCAGGCATGTTACTGTCTATCCACCCCGCTGTGAAACCTCAAAATGCAGGCAGTCCCAACTTCATCCACTACGGTTTTGAGACATGTGCGAGGTGTCTACAGCACAAGCTCACAGACTGAGTATCAGCTGTCTCATCATCACAACTTCAGTCCCACCAAAAGTATATTCCAAGGCACTCTTCTTCCTGGAAAATGAGCAGTCTCCATCTGTAATTTGCCTACCTCCTCCCACAGAAGGCTGGTGCAAACCTGCGGGGAGCTAAATCACTCTGATATATACAACCTGTAGAAAGTAAGCAGTGGAAAAGTAAAGAGAAAAAGCTTGATTTCCTTTGTATCTGTCCCTTGCTTTAAATTTATTAGTCTCAGTCTATTCAGAAACCCAATCCTTCTACTTTTGACCTTGCTGTACCGCCAGCTGAGCAGCGTCAGAAGGGCCAGGGCTTAGCTGGGCAGCCCAGCTTGCCTGACCAGCCAATGTAGTGCCAGCCTCACCTCCCATGATCTCTACTCGAAGCATGAAGCACACAAAGCTCTCAAAGCTGATCTTCAAGTCGGGGTCACCATATCTGATTGCCATCAAATAACAGACTTCATTGCTGAGTGAAATACCTTCATAAAAGGAAAAAAAAAGAAAAAAAAAGGAAACCAGAATGAGATGGCAACTCCCAGCTGTTGGGACTTGTGTGTGCGCACAGCTGTGAGCATGCACAACTGAGTGGTCTTCAGCCCTTCTCCAACAGCTTGGTTTTTCAAACCTCCCCTAAGATTATCAAATATCAGCCAGCCCAAACCAGACCACCACGTGGAGATAGCTCCTCCAAACTTGAAAGGGTTCAGATCTGATCCCCTATACTCACAGTCCTGCCAGAGTTGGAATAAAACACACAGGGGCATCCTTCGCTCATGAGTGCATAATAATAGCAGCTGTGTTTAAGAGCAATACTCCACAAGAGGGTAGGAAAGGAGATGAAAAATAAAATCCAGAGGAAGCTCATACAGAAAGCATTAGTCCCAATGTCAAGCAGCATTTGCAAGAATAAAAGTATTTTCTATTCATGGCCTGGGATTTTAGTTTGCTTTAGCAAAGGTCCACCTGGTTTTCTCACTGTGCTTTCACCGACTCAGATGAACCGGGTGAACCATGCACCAAAAAGAGGAGGTATATTTAAGCTGTAAATTTGCAAAAGAGGCGACAAGACTGAGCACCAGCCCCCACGCAAAGCTCAGTAACAGCAACAGAGTACTTGCACCCATGTTTATGGTCTTCAATTTCTAGATCAAGCTTCAAACATTGTATTAGCGAAGTCTGGCACCAGTATCGCCTCTGTGCGAGTCCCACGCTTCCAGATTCAGTCCCTGAGCTGTTTTCTTCAGCAAGGGTAGCAATTTAATATGAGCTAGATCTGGCCTCCTGCATGTATCTGCAAAACCCCACATAGTCTTTTAAAATTAAATTAGCAATGAATAGGAAGGGATTTAAAAATTGGGTCTAAAATAGACAGACACTTGTGTTTCAGAGAACTATCAGTATGAGACCACACTGGGGCAAAGATTAAGTGGCCCATTCCACAGCAAAATAATTTTCAGATATGTTTACTCAGCTGAAGAGGGAAGCAGAGATGGCTAAGAATATGCAGCCTATGGTGTCTTCCACTCCTCCTGGGCTCTATCTTCAATTCTCAAGAGGAAGAGGACAAGACTTGCTAAGATGTGCTGTGGGCTCACCTGTCTCCTGTACAGCTGCATGTAGTTCCACAAGGTCAAGCTTTCCTGATCTGCTAGTGTCTCTTTTCTGGAAAACTGCCTGGGTAGGGGGAAACATTTTTAAACAAAACATATCCCCCCAAAGAACAACAGACAACACCAAAGGGATTGTGAGCAGGGAGCTATTGCAAGAGGACACAGAAATTATTGCTATACCAAATAGAAAAGCAGCCTTTTCCACAGGACTCTGAATTCCTGGATACTCAGTGTGCCAGAGGCATTCAGCTTTGTGGGAGAATTAAGGTCAGAACATCTCAATTAAATGTCAGAGAGCACACATTGCATAAAAAGAAAAAAAAACCAACCCAAAACCTCATAGCCACTCTACCACTCACACAATTATAATGCAGGGATAATGATTTCTTAGACCACAAGCTTATCTATAGGCTTGATCCTCCTCCCACTGAAGTGAATGGAAACCTGGCTGGTGATTTCAGAGGTGGCAGGAATCAACCCTTTCCCAGACTAATTCCATTCTGTCACAACTGAACTGTTATTACAGAGGGTGAGAAGTTCAATAAGCAGGGCCATGTCCTGGTGGTAAAGAAATCGCAGTAACACCCAGACTGCCCTAAGAAATAATGCTCCAGTGAAGTATTATATGAGTCAGTAGTATCACTCATGCCAAGGATACATCCAGGAGCACCAAGATACCCTTGCAGGCATCCAGACTGAAACGTAGGTGAAAACTCTGGAAATCTGGAGACAAGGAGAAAAAAAAAAAAAAAAAAAAAAGCTTGTTTTAAGGAGTCACTGAACATCTCTCAGAAAAATAGACTTTTTCAAAATTCCCCCTCACTGGAGAGGGCTCAGGCCCCAAAGCCTTTGTGAAACTTTACACCCACTTGAGAAGACATATCATTTATGATGATAAAAATATGAGGCAACAGGATGGATTCTACTAGTCTCAGAAAATCCAATATGAGCTCCCTGCAGGCATGTAATACGGAATGAAATATGGTGCGCTATCTCCAGCTATTAGAGAAAATGGAAGGAAAAGGACATCCAAAGCTGTAATCCCAAAAAGAATTTACTGCATGACCTTGAGCAAAGTCACTTGACCTAAAGAGCTTTGGGGAGGAGCACTGCAGATTAATTGAAACCCTTGTACTAAGCATCTCTCTCTCTTTCACAGACATGCTGCCAGCTCTGTTAATATCACTAAAAGCACAGGCATCAGTGAAAACATGAAGCTGCATCAAAGTTTAGCATTCCTGGTTCATACATAAGTTACATGAAGAGGAACAGAAATAGACTCTAATCTCACTGCAAATCATGATTATGGATTGTCTGTAGACTTCCACTGAGCAAGGGACAGAACCATAACTCACCATTCCCTTCCCTACAGAAAGTAAAGATGTTTTAATCTTGTAATAGTCCTGTTTAGTAAATATGAATCAAGTACTGTAAAGTTTTTACATTAACATCTTAAAATTGATCACTTATGAAAAACAGTCTCGCTGTTCAACATAGCCTTCTCACAGATAAGACAGTGCCTGGTGGGCCACTTTGCAAAGGCAGAAGAGCTATCCTCGTCCACCTTTGTAGAAAAGGGAGCAATGCCAATTTCAGCTTCAGTGGAAAAGGCATTACATCAGTCTTTTGTTCATCTTCTTTGTTGTTTATAATGGCTGGATGATATATTTTCTGTGTTGCACATCAGTTGTTACCAGTGAAGAAACTGGGAATGAAAACTGGATTCATCATTATACCTGTAACTTCATTGCTGTTGTTCAGAGAAAACAGCCACTGCAACACCTCACTGCTGTCCAGGTAGCTTCATTTGTAACTAGGGACCAAGTTATGAGTTTGTGGAGTACTTTGGGCTTCCACTGGCAGAGTGGATGTCACAGTCATCATGAGAGAGACAACCTCAGGGCTCACCTGGTTCTCACAACCACAGAAGTTACACAGGCTACCTGCATCTCCATTCTGTCTCCCAAACACAAAAAAGAGCAAGGAACAGCCCTACGCATGCATAGCAGGGAAGAGTAAATAGGAATACCAGGCATGAACCAGGCACACCAAGGTAAAGACAAGACCCCCTTCCACCACATTACTGCCTACAGACCAGGCTAACTTTCTACACCTTCTAGCGGTGGCACAGCCAAGACTGCGGCAGTGGCACAGGGTGAAATCAGATACAGTTTCAGAATCAAGGCTGATGTAAAGCTGGGTTTGGAGGTCGAATTCAGAGTCTGTATCCACACACTATATCTATGCTTGCTCTTCCCTCTCATTCTTTCAGTTGTTGAAATTCAAACTAGATTAGCTTCGCTTATAAAATATCTACCATGTTGATTCACACCCCAGCAAATCCTTTCTCTCTGGAAATCTAACATGGCATCAGAAGAGTCAGTCCAGTCAGATTCAAGCCAGTTTCTTTTCCCAGAATTCAAGAAACAGATACAGGAGCTGACGCTTTTTGCTAAGAGGGTTTATTTTACAGAAACATTATTTCTCAGCACTTACTTCTCCAAGATATATTATTCAGGATCCTCTGGAGCTGAACAGCATTTATTTCAGGATTCTGTGATATGGAAGAGAATTTTTTATTTTTTTTTTTAAAGTATTAAATCACTCTTTTGTTTTCCAATCATGTCCCATCTTCATTCTCTGCTTTCCTGGCCCTACTCCAGCCACTGTGAAAATCAATAGAAAAGACTCCCTTCGAATATGACACGACCCTCAGCCTGCAAGAGCTGCAGTCTGCTCTGGGCTCGGTTCTCAGGGCTCCACACAGATCAATGCGGTAGTGCAGATTTACACTGAGTGAGGATCCAGACCATTAACCTCTCAGCCCTAGTGCCTTCTGTCCCATCAACCACACTGTCAAGAGACCTGCTTCAAATATTTCCCTTTTATCATTTACAAACAAAAAAAGACGGAAACTTTGGAATACTTCCTCCCCAAACTTTTCAAAGCAGAGACTTCCCATCCTCCTTGTTATACTAAAGTTTACAAGTTTTTTTAGAAACCGTGACATTTGTTTGTTGGGAGGATTTTTTTACATGTCACTCTTTAAAAATAAAAGCCTTTTTTCAGATCATTGAGGCATGCCAGGGTAACACACTGAGAAATGGCAGTACTGCTCCCCTCTGTGCGTACCTGGACCTCCTGACAGCAAAGGACCAGCACCTCGCAGTGTATGGCAATTTCTAGCACAGCTGAAAGCCACACCGTTCTCAAAAGCAAAAATCTTAAACAAGTGGCAAAAAGTAAAAGCATTGCTTGTTTTTAGTCACAGCTTCCATTCAAAATATTGCTATCAAAAGAGGAAATGTGTTTTTGTGAAACTGTTTTTGCCAGATACAGGGTATGCTGCTAAATAAATGCAACCACTTTTTCTAAAAGGTGAAACACTTATATCCCTCACTATAGTTAGTGGGATTCCTGAGAGTCAACTCCATCCCAAATCAGGCCAGAGAGATCATTAAAAAGAATCTTTCACAATAAGGATCATATTTCACTATAAAAATTAGTGAAAAAATGAGGTGATGGGACATCACCTCTTAAAGCAAGTTAGCTGCCATCAAATTGTGATGAAGGATGTATGAGACAAGTGTCAATATTTCAGGGGGGAGTTGTCCAATAGGCAACTTTCCCCAGTGAGTGTAAGAACACCCTAAAGGGTAGGATGGATCCAAACAGCCCACGCTTCGTCCCCCATACAGGCAATAGGAATTAACGTGTAGGGAAAGCGCATGAGCCTGGCAGCTTCTGTGGTCCATTCTCCTGTTTCCCTGGCACCCACACCTGCTGGAAAAGGGATCTTAGGGGGTACATGCCTGCCTAGTCCTTTTATACCTGTTTATGGACCTGCTGCACAAGTTTGCTAATACCTTTTGAGCCTGCTCATCCTGTCACATCCACAATGTCCTGTGGCATTAAGTTCCAGGCATTCACACCCCGTTGTGTAGAGAAGTATGCCTGTCTCAGTGCTAACATACTCATAAGCTTTGCGGTTAAACCTGCTGCATGGAATCAGCAGTGTATACACAGCCTGTCACACCTCTCTCTGTTCCCCATGCTTCCACGTCCAGACCTCCCTTGAATATCCACATACTTTTACTTTCACAGAGCTACATAATAGCTCTGGAGGAGTTTACCCTGGCAGCTCATGCACACACTTACCTGTTCAAAATGCTTTGTGAAGAAATCCTCCCAAATCTTGCCTTCATACCTATCAACAATTTCCTTTAAGATATTAAAAAAAAAAAAAAATCATCAACTTGAGGAAGAAAAATACTGCCATCCAAGACCGAGTTACTAAAGAGGCTTTCCTAGAACTGCACTCTCATTCCCTGCCCTTCCACCTTCTCTCCACCACTGCTAAGATAGTTACCCACCTCATAGAAATGCTATTTCTTGGAAAGAAATACTCAGATAACACTCAGCAGAGAAAAACATTTCCCTCCCACCAAGCCGTGCAACAACAAAGGATGGGGCTCTCTCCTTGCCAAGAAGAGAGAGAAGGGTCTCTGTCCTCCTTTATATGGGAGAATAAAGAAGAAATGGCCCTGCTTAGGCCAGGGCAACAGACTATGCTATAAACTCCCTTGCAGAAGTTGCAGACATGTATGCACTGCCATTGAGCTCAGTTATTTTGAAAATAGCCTACAGACTGGTGCATGCCCAGGTCCCATGATGTCTTTAAAACCTTCAAGGCACGAAAGGAGTGGGGAGAAGCGCAAGAATGGACTAGGAGTCTCCAAAAAGCCATGAATAGGAAAGACTGCAGAGTACATAAGACAGTGTCACTAAAAGAAGTTTGCAAAAAGGCAACTATCAAAGGCATCTAAAAATTTGCCCGTCCCCCACACTTGACTGCACCTGTCCACGTGGTCCAAGGGACTCTGCCTGTAAACCCAAGCTGCCCTTTCAAAAGTGCTGCAACACGAGCACTCGTGTTCCCACTCAACCTCTCCACAGGGCATAGCAACAGGAAAAACCCAACACCCGCCATTGAAGACTGAACCACAGCCCTCCCACTCCCCTCATACTCACCTTGGAGAGGGTGAAGTTGGTGTTCACACCCATTTCCCTAGAGATGCAAAAAAGCAGACACATTAAGGAGCTATCCCAGAGTGGTGTGTTTGTCTCATCACAGGTGGCACCCACACACACCCACCCCCAGAAGGGGCCCCGACCTGCTGTTGCAGCATGGGGTTTTTTCCCCAGTGTTACAGCTGCAGTAAGGGAAGCCCCCCCATCCCCACCCCCGCCAGGGGCTGCTGGCATTTGAACTCTCCAGAGAACTGTTTCTCCACAAGCAACCACCCTGGCACCACCAGCAGGGACTCCTGGCCAGCTGGAGGTGCATTAAAAACTGTGGTCCTTTTCCAGTCTCAAACATGAGCCTGCTGCGAGAATCCATTGTGTGGGCCTAGGTCAACACTTCTCAAAGGATAAAGCCAAACACAGTGCTTCATCCACTGAGCATCCTATGCTGGGAGAGACCCACAACCAGCCTCTCCAAAAGAGATTGTGCTGCCTTTCGCATGGTAAAGTCTTTATGCTACCCCCATCAGACTAGAAAGACCAGACCATCCCACCATCCCAGAGAATTAGGGACTAGCAGAGGGGCAACAGCATCTCACCAAAGGACATGCTTCCTGGAGAAGACCCGCAGGATGAATTCAGACTCCTGCTGAGGCTCCAGGATAGATGGGACAATCACATAGACACCAGGCTCTAGGTGGAAGTCCTGAGTCACTTCCCGCTCATCAAGGAAGACTGGATGCTTGTTCACAGGCTTACATTGGGTGAAGAAAGCTGGGGGCAACTTTCTGTTGCTTTCCTGGTACTGTTAAGGGAAGAAACAGAAGAGAAATGTGTTCTGCACCAGCTGAACAAATAGACAAAAGGCACGTGGAGAATTCACAGGCATGGCATAGACAGCCTGCCATCACACCTCAGATTTTTTTACAGTACAAGCAGAAAACAGGGCCCAAAGGACTCAAGTCTCCTCCCAGGACATGGTGGTTCTCACTATGCACCGCACCTGTCCAATACTAAAATGACAAAGAACAGGACTTCCTGCAACATTATCAACAACATAATAGTACAGCAGCAAGGACTGGGAGGAGAAGTGGCTTCTGTCAACCTAAGCCACTGCAAAAGTGATTTCTATACTCGCAGAAATGATTGCAGCCAGGAACTGCTCTAGAAACTGCTCTTCACTAGCTGGAACACCCCTCCTATCCCACAGGTACCATGCACTTTGTTCCAGCTTGTCCTTTGCACTAGGGATCTGGCAACAGAGGATTTTGCAGATCTGAGCATACTGCAGGAGCAGCCTAATCCCTAGTCCTGACTCCATGCATGTGTCCTTGATCTGCCTGGCATTCTTGGCTCTTACAGATGTTTTGCTCTGCAGGCACAGCCTAATCCCTAGTCCTGACTCCATGCATGTGTCCTTGATCTGCCTGGCACTCTTGGCTCTTACAGATGTTTTGCTCTGCAGGCACTTTTCCGCAATAGGTGGATGGATAAAGTGTTGATCCAGGCAACACTGAACTCATTTTTAATGCCACTGAGTGCCCAGTACACAAGTCAAATAAATAATCCTGCTAGCTAAGACCACTGTCACCTTCTGATCTTGGCTGTTCCTCAAAACATTTAGCCATTTTACTCACAGCCTCATAGGGGAGATGCTATTCCTCTCCCTTTGCCAGTATTTTTCTTACTAATAGAGCAATCTTTCTTCTGAAGGGTTCAGGGTTACACCTCCTCATGCCCCTTATGTTAAATTTAAAGTTTTTATATTCCAGTCAATACTTTGTTGACTGTAGTTCCAATACCTTAGATGCTCTTGGCTTGCCATCTCTCTGTATTGATCTTGGCAACCGCTACAAACCTGAAATTAAAATCCTGGCTGCCCCCATTCCCCCTCGGGTGTGGCACAGCAGTGTGCTAGGGCTACACTCAGACCCCTTCTGCCAGGAAGTTTAACTCACTTGTAACCCTGATAGTGCCCAAAATATTTACAGAATCACAAGGGTTGGAAGGGACCTCAGGAGATCATCTAGTCCAACCCCCCTGCTAGAGCAGGGCCACCTAGAGCATGTTGCACAGGACTTCGTCCAGGCGGGCTTTGAATATCTCCACAGAAGGAGACTCCACAACCCCCCTGGGCAGCCTGTTCCAGTGCTCTGTCACCCTCAGAGTAAAGAAGTTTTTCCTCAAGTTCAACTGAAACTTCTTGTGTTTCAGTTTGTGCCCATTGCCCCTTGTCCTGTCGCTGGACATCACTGCAAAGAGACTGGTTCTGTCCTCCTG